>LOEQ01006481.1:2904-23939 GCA_001685075.1 Bramus lutescens | reverse complement strand
AAAAAAAAACAAGGTGATTGTGTTAATTGTTTGCTCAGTGGTAGGATATAAAGTGCTAATTTCCACAGCTTACAACACATAATTATGAATAGTGGAAAGAATGTTTAGGGACAGGACATTAAAATTTAGATAAGTAATTTAAACTCTTCTCAATTTTAAGAAATTGTAATTTTGTTGTTGCAGACTATGAAAAGAAAAAGACAATCCCAAGTTTTGTGGACCGCATCTTTGGTGGCGAACTGACTAGTACAATCATGTGTGACGAATGCAGGACTGTAAGTGGGTGTCATGTGCAGTGGGCTTAGGCATTAACACTCGCTGAGGACAGTTAATCTAGAACAGATGCATCTGATTAAATATGGTATTGTTGGTTTGTTTTGAGATGAGGTCTTGTTGTGTATCCCACATTGGACAGGAACACACACACCACAGAATGCATCCTGCCTCAGCTTTCTGAGTGCTGGAATTCTAAGTGTGTACCTCTATGCCCAGCCCTTATAGGATATTCTTTATTGATATTTATGATTCTTCACTGGAAATATAGCACCCCTAAAGTCTTTGGTAAATTACAGTAACTATTTTTTTCTCCAGTTCAAGGTCCTCAACATTCTGTAATTTTTTTTAATTTCAAATTTTCTTAATCCTTTGCTTATTAAATCCCATCTTCTACCCTTCATCCTAATAGGTAATGTTTAATGTGAGTGTCTTTCTCTCCCGGATGGGGATAATCTAATAGTAAGATTTAACATGATTTTTTCCTTTTCCTTCCATTGCCTCTGGTCGGTTAAGGTCTCCTTGGTGCACGAATCTTTCCTTGATTTGTCTCTCCCAGTTTTAGATGATCAGGTAAGATGATTTTATTTTATCAAACAAAATTTATTTACTTATGTGTTTATTTTGCCTTCCTTAGCTTTTATGGGGAAACCCTCACACTTTGTGAGGTGTCTGTATTACCAGCAGCACATGAAGAAAGTTTCCAGGGTCTGTTAGAGACGGAATAATTTTTAGGATTTGAAAAAAAATGGACTGTATTCTTTTTGGAATTTCGAGACATGGCCTCTCTGTAGCTTTGGAGCCTGTCCTAGAACTCCCTCTGTAGACCAGGCTGGCCTTGAACTCAGATTCTCCTGCCTCTGCCTCCTGGGTGCTGGGATTAGAGGCATAATGCACCACTGCCTAATGGACTATATTCTTTATTAGAAAGAATTGTGTTTACAATTCTTTATAGGTATTAAATTGATTGTATTACACATAGGGAAGTATTTTTTTCTGTTTTCACAATTTAAGGCTGATCACAAGTTCCTTGTAGTCTTAATTATACAAAGAATAAATAGAAATTATTATCTTAGTTTTATACTACATTAATTTGGTTCCTTTTAAGTGGCTATAAGATAACAAAAGAGCATTGCCTGGTATGGTTTCCCATGCCTTTCCTTTAATCTTAGGTCTGGGGAGTCAGAGACAAGCATATCTCTGAATTCAAGGCTGGCCTTTTCTATATAGGGAGTTCTAATAAATAAATGAGTATTGAATGAATTATTCAAGTCAATGTAAATTAGGAACCCTTTGCCCTGTTACTTAAATAAAGTCTTACCAAACTAACTTTACTTACTTCCTCTAAGACTATCATTTACATGCAGAAAAACAAAAACAAAAACAACAAATGAATTCTATGGTGTGATGCAGAAACCACTTAAAGTACATTTACAAAAGGATATCTATACAACATTCTATGACTTGTATCCAATACAATTCATCACATTCATTTCTAATATACTTACACATGACACTTCTTGCTTGAGATAATGTATATACGTGTTTATCTTCGGGTGTATGTGCCCCGATTGCGGGTGCCTTTGAAACACTGGAGCTGGAGCTCTGGGTGGTTTGCGTCATCTGACATGAGTGCTGCGCCTAACTACTGAGCCATCTCTTCAGCCCCTGATATTGCCCTTTTACTGTTGTGTTTCATACTTTCTCAGGATGGGATGATTGCTGTCTTTATATACATCTTCATATATCATGAAAATTAAAAATGGTAAGAGGGTCTGGAGCGATGGTTCAGCAGTTAAGAGCACTGGCAGCTCTTCCAAAGGACCTGGGTTCAGCTCTGTCATCCACATGGCAGTGCGCAACTCCAGTTCCAGGGGATCTGGAACTCTTAAGTAGACATATATGCAGGCAAAACACCAGTGTACATAAAAAATAAATCTTAAGCAAATGATAAGGGAGTAAAATATTGAGCTACGTGAATTGTCTTTCACCGTAATAGTGGTAATATTTTGGTTTTCTTCATATTTTAAGAGTGGTAAGAAAAACACAAATGATAAAAATGTGAAAAAGACAATGGAGGAAGAAGATAAATACAGTGAGGAAGAAAAAGATGACAGCTACATGAAAACAAGAAGTGATATGCCTTCAGGAACCAGCAAGCACATACAGAAAAAAGCAAAGAAGCAAGCCAAAAAGCAAGCCAAGGTGGGTAACTACAAGGAAAGTTATGCTTTTTCTTTATTTATTGTGTATTTACTTACTTGTTATTTTTAATTACAAAGATTTAGTTAACATGCAGAGTAATGGCTGTTAGCACTGTATTTTTTGTTTTGTTGAAATTTTATTTAAATTATGTGAATGGGTGTTTTGTTTACATGTGTGTGCACCACATGTATGCCTGGTGTCCATACAGGCCAGAAGAGGGCATCAGATTCCCTGGACTGGAGTTATAGATGGTTGTGAGCTGCCCTGAGGATCCTAGGTCTCGAGAAGAGCAGCCTGTGCTCTCAACCACTGGGCCATTTCCTGAGTCCCTATGTAGACTTCATTCTTATTTGCCCCTTTCTTCCCCACCTCTCCCCCTATGCAGACAAAAAGGTAAATTCAGGAGGGAAATTTTACTGGCCTTGTGCATATGGCTTCTTTGTGTGTTTTTTTTTCCTTCAAGAATTTTCATGTATCCCGTATGCAAAACAAGTTGTCAGTTTGTTGTCTTTTTAGTGAGACTGACTGGTAATTACAACTCATAGATACATATTCCTGCAGAGTTGCCATAGTGGGAATGGCATTGGCTTTTGAAACCTCATTGCCTGCCCTCAGTAACACACCTCCTCCCACAAGGCCACACCTCCTAATCCTTCCTTTCTACATGGTTCTACCAACTGGGGATCAAATACCGAAACACGTACCTGTGAAGGCCATTTTCATTCAAACCACCAGAGTGTTGACAGAACCACCACTCTTAATTCTTGACTTCTCAGTTCCAAGTCATAGGACTCATAGCTCACTTCTCAACAGTAGGCATCATCTCTTGTATTGTTACCTCCACAATAGTCGGTGTTTGGTGAATAGTGATTATTAAAGATTTCATTTAAAGAACTTCTTGTTATAATTTATTTGAACTCTTGATAGTAAAGGAATTTTTACAATCAGAATTTGAGAGTGAACATTTCTTATGAAATGATTTTTTTTGAAAAGCAACAAAACCTGATGTGGTATCTACTTTCTCTACCTTTCTCTCTTTCCTTCCCTCTCTCTCCTTCTCTCTCACTTTATA
Organism: Bramus lutescens; assembly: GCA_001685075.1. Classification (NCBI taxonomy): domain Eukaryota; kingdom Metazoa; phylum Chordata; class Mammalia; order Rodentia; family Cricetidae; genus Bramus; species Bramus lutescens. The sequence goes on along the minus strand of LOEQ01006481.1, from coordinate 20,389 downwards.
TATCTATATTATACTTTTTACACAGAACCAACGAAGGCAACAAAAAATTCAAGAGAAAGTTCTTCACTTAAATAATATCTGTACCACTGACCATACTGAAGACAATGAACACGAAGCCGAAATATCGCTTCCCGGAGAAGCGGAAGTGGATATTGAGTCCAACCATGGTTCTCAAGAGGAGGTTTTACATCCAGAACTTTATGTTAATGAGAAAGATTTCAATGGCCAAGAGAAAATGATAGAAAGTACAACTGACAGTCAAAAATGTCCAGAGGCACTAGGTGTGAAAAGTGTCAACACTGAGTGTGATCTGGGGATTTTGACATCTGCTACTGAATGTACTAGGGTTTTAAATGATGCCTTTCTAGAGGAAAGGACCAATGGAGAACTTGACATTACCAGTGGTTTAAAAAACCTTAATTTGAGTGCTGCTATTCATCCCGATGAAATAAATATAGAGATTCTGCATGACAGTCATTCTTCTGTGACAAAGGTGTGTGAGGTCATGAATGAGGACCCAGAAACTGCCTTCTGCACCCTTGCCAACCGGGAAGCTTTCAGTGCTGATGAATGTTCAATCCAGCATTGCTTATATCAGTTCACCCGTAATGAGAAGCTTCAAGATGCAAATAAACTGTTTTGTGAAGTGTGCACAAGACGGCAGGGTCATGGACCAAAGGCAAATATAAAAGGTATTTAGAGTTTTTCTTGCTCTAAAAATTGATATTAAAGTGCATATTCTGCAGGGAGAATACTTGTGAATTATGGTCACATCGGGATTTGGAGAGTTACTAGTGCCCTCTTGCATGTAAATGTCTTAGCAGAAGGAAAAACTTTATTGGCATGGCTAGCACACTGGCACCTAGCAGCAATATAGTGGACCAGCTTTTCCCAGTCTCTTCTGTGGGTAAACTTCCCACTGGAATGCCATCATAACAGTGACTGATTCTCTGCATCCTCATTTCCTTGTTGGCTCTAGTGATGGTCTTCATCTCCCCTACCCCCAGGAAGTCACACTTGAAGTTTTCAGTGTACTTATGTGGCACATTCAGAATAAAGGGACCAGGCTTTCTTATCTCCCTTAAACGTGAAACTGATAATATCCTCTTGCCTTGCCCGAAAGGCGCAGGATGTCACAGATTGTTAAAGATCTTCACTAGAGTTGAAATATTTTAAAGTCATATATTTACATGTAGATACAAAGAATAAGAAATGTTGCTTTTAGAGACTTTTAGAGCAGACAATGTCAAGCAAGCTAAAATCTGTAGACCTCTAATACTCCGCTTTTGATAGTTTCTGAATTAAAATGTTTTTTCCTTAGTCATTTTTTATGGAGGGAGATATGCCATACCCTCACCTCCAGACATCTTGCTGGTGTTCCAGTTCTTAAAGATTTCTTAGTTTTGGGCTAAGAATGAACTTAGCACCTTGTGCATTTTAATAGTGAGTTGTACTTTAAGCCTTTAAAAAATTTTTTTTTTGAGACACCGTCTTCTTAGCTAACTCCTGCCTGTCTTCAAACTTGCCATCCTCCTGCTTCTACCTCCCAAGTACTGGCATTATAGGCATATGCCATCATGTTTTTCCACCCCTTCAAAAACGTTTTTTTAGTGGTGGTATTTATAAATGATTTGATGATATGGAACACTTAGTTCCATCCCCAATTAAATGTTTGGCTTTACTACTTGACATTCTTCTGATGTGGTGCATTCAGAGCCAATTACTGTTTTTGTTGTTGTTTTGTTTGGTTTTGGTTTTTAGAGACAGGTTTTCTCTGTAGCTTTGGAGTTTCTCCTGGAAGTAGCTCTCGAAGACCAGGCTGGCCTCAAACTCACAGAGATCCGTCTGCCTCTGCCTTCCGAGTGCTGGGATTAAAGGCATGCGCCACCACTGCCTGCCTCTCACAGTCAATTAGTTCCTAAGTTTATATTTATACCAAGAAAATATCCTTGATTTTGCCTCTTGTTTAATAGAAGCACAAATATTACCACATTCTTTGTAGAAGTTTGTTAATCCTGTTTTAGAATTTGAGATGATCTTATAGCAAACTGATTGTTTTGGTGCTAGCATCTCTCGTTTCTGTAGGTGAGAGGAAACATGTTTACACCAATGTGAAGAAACAGATGCTGGTTTCCCTTGCTCCTCCAGTCCTCACTCTCCATTTGAAGAGATTTCAGCAGGTACCCATGTAACGCCTACTTTATCTCTTTCTGTATTTGCTTCTGCTTTTTCTTAATTCTAACTTCAAAAAGAGTGGGAAAATCAGAAGAGAAATATATGTATATTTGTCAAAGTAAGAAATTTAGATAGTCCTAGGTTTCTAGAACTCATTGAGTTACTCTAAGCTTAACTTCAGATTAGAAAAACACAGGTTTACTGCCTAAATGTTTTTCTATTTTGTGTATTGTATCTACTTTTACTGATTTGATAAAAAGACACCCATTGGATTTTCATAATTTTTATAGCCGTATCTTTTCTGAAAGATTTGGTATAATACAACTTTCAAATCCTCCAGGATTTTATAGGTGCTTTCCCTCTTACCTGTTCAAGCATTGTCTTGACTAACTGGTTGTATCTTAGGAATTGTGTAAGCATGATAAGAACATGAGCTGAAAAGTATTTCACAGGGAAATAGTCTGCTATTGCCGAACTTTAGGAACACATTGGAGGTGACTAAGGCAGAATCAGGGAGATGTCATCAGAGTAGTTTCGGTGGTGTGTGGTACTTGAAGAAAAACCTAGGCCAGGTGGTGGTGGCACTCGCCTTTAATCCCAGCACTCAGGAGACAGAGGCAGGTGGATCTCTGAGAGTTCAAGTCCAGCCTTGTCTACAAGAGCTAGTTCCAGGACAGGCTCCAAAACTACAGAAAAACCCTGTCTCGAAAACACACACACACACACACACACACACACACACACACACACACACACACAGTCTCCTTAGAAAGGTGACTAGGGCTGGGTGTTGGGAGTTCTTTGGGCTTTAGAGGGGATAATTATTTAATCTGTACAGCTTTTCCAGAAAAGAACTTAATCTGTAATCCTCCTCCTTTAGGCTGATTTTAACCTACGCAAAGTTAACAAACACATAAAGTTCCCGGAAATCTTAGATTTGGCTCCTTTTTGTACTCTTAAATGTAAGGTATGTAAAAATGGTTTTTAAAGGAAATTGTTGAGAAATCATAACCAACCAAATATGTATTTCATATTAAATGTAAAGCTGATGCCAGTTGTGAAGAAAGGCTGGGGATGAAGCTCAGTGATTGCTTAGAATTATTTTAGAGTGGCACTTTGATCATTATACCTTTATAATTTTAAGATCTGTGATGAATCATTTTGAAGATTAGATTATTTTAGATTATTTTAGTGTCTTTTCTATTGATATGATAAGGTACCATGACCAAGTCCATGTATAAAAGAAAGTGTTTATTTATGGCTTACAGTTTGAGGTTAGAGTCTAGGATTCCCATGATGAGGAACATTGACAGCAAGCAGACAAGGCTGAGAGCTCACACCTTGAGATAACCATGAGGCAGAGAGAACTAACTGGGAATGAAGTGGGGTTTTGAAACCTCAGAGCCCCCCTCAGTGACAAACCTCTCACAAGGCCACACATTCTAATCCTTCCCAAACAGTTCTACCAACTGGGAACCAAATAGTCAAACACATGAGTCTATGGGGGCCATTCTTACTCAAACCACCATGCACATAAAATGATTTTGGCTTATTTTTATAGCAGACATTATCCTGATAGTTGGGAGTGCATGCACACATCTCAGTTTACTATAGCCTGTTTAATATAAATGTTGATACAGTATGGAAAGCACATGTTGGTGTCTCAGAGAAGACTATATAAAGCAGAGCTTGCTTAAGCTGATACTTAAAAGAGTAAAACTTTGTATGATGAATTAAGTTTTCAGACAAAAACAAAAGCAGGTACAAGAATATAACAGTATGAAATAGGGTGGTACCTGTCAAAGACCAGCAGAAATTTTACAGCTCACAGAATAAAGCATAAGGATTCAAAAGGCAAAGATGGAATGACGGCTTTAATGCCAAGGAACTCAGTCTTATTAGGTGTGCAACTGGAAACGGCAGAAGAATGCTAAAGCAATTTGGTGACCAAGTCCCACCTGAGTGTTACCTAGATTGTTTGCTTAGTTTGGAAGCTGGATCTGAGAACTGAAAAGGCATCGAGTTAGGAGGGACTGAATAATTCAGTTAGTAGGCGGGCAGGACAGGGAGGGGAAAGAAATGTTTTAGGAGTTAAAATTAAAGACTTGTTTGGTGTCAGAAAGGGAGGCAGAGTCCTTTAAATAGATATTGAGAGTGGTACAGAGCAGAGGATTTCTAGGTCCAGGTTTGAGTGACTGGACACATGGGGTGCCATAAAGATAGAGGCAGGCAGTGGTGGCATGTGCAGTCAGGAGGCAGTGGCAGGAGGATCTCTTGAGTTCAAAGCCAGCATGGTCTACAGAGTGAGTTCTAGAACAGCCAGGGCTGCACAAACCGTCTTCCCCTCCCCCTCGCCCCCCCAAAAATTGTTGAGTGAGAAGGGGCCACAGGTTGTGGTAGTTTGAAAAAATGTGACCCCCAAGTGGAGTGGCACTGTTAGGAGCTGTGGTCTTGTTGGAGGAAGTGTGACTATGGAGGCAGGGTTTGAGGTCTCATATATGCTCAAGCCATAGCCTAGGACAGGCCTTTGAGTCAAGATGTAAAAATTCTCAGCACTGTCTCCGGCACAGTGTATCCCAGCACACTGCCATACTCCCAGCCCCCTGCCATGATAATGAACTGAAACTCTGAACTGTAAATCATCGGCTCAATTTTCCTTTGAGCTGTCATAGTCGTGTCTCTTCACAGCAATAAACCCAAACTTAAGATAACAGGGAACAGGTTGGAAGGATTGAGGTCAGCATTTGGATACATTGAATTTAGGTATCTTTGATACCCAAGCACTATGTCTTGGAAATATTTCCAATGTACATGGTCTTTTACAGAGGTTTGAGTTACAGATTGGAAATCAGTGTGTAGATGGTGACTCAGAATGAGCTGTTATGTTGAGCCTGGCAGATAAACCATAGCCAAGAACAAGACTCAGAAGCATTTGAATGGAGATGTAGAGGTAGAAGGGGAAGGCACCACGACATGTCTTTCAGAAAAGGATTTCAAGATTAGAGAAGCTATGCTGCTGTGTTTGCACTACGTTAATGTAAGCACATGAACCCGAGATATGTAAAAACTGAAGTGCTGAATGCCTTCTCATTCTGGTACGATTTCAGAGTTGAGGTGTAGTGAACTGTCAGTTTTGCTACTAGGTGCTGCTGTTGCTGCTTCATAGGCTACTTCAGACTATGCAGCAGACAATCAAGACTCAAGGATACTTGAGGTTAAAGAGCACAGAAGAGTTGAAGGAGTAGACCATCACAGAGAGACTGGGCTGGATCTCTGGACTAAGAGTTCAAAATCCAGTCCGTTATGGCACTGAAACCGCCATGTGTGTCACCAGGGCATGTACCTCTGGGCAAATGCAGGAGGTACAGAATGCAGAGTAGGACTGTTAAAGAAGTGACTTTCAGTATCTATAATAGTTTTTGCACTATGGACCCAACAACTGCAACGTCTGCTGACAAAGGTGGAAGCATCTCTGTGGGCTGAGAACAGAGAGGTGTTAAGACACTGTGAATATGTCTTGCCAAAGCATCTGTATAAATGGGCTAAGAATAACACTGGGTTATTATTATTTTTTAAAGAATGTTGCTGAAGAAAGTACAAGAGTACTGTATTCCTTATATGGAGTTGTTGAACACAGTGGTACTATGAGGTCAGGGCATTACACTGCCTACACCAAGGCAAGAACCGCGAGTAGTCGTCTTTCTAATCTTGTTCTTCGTGGTGACATTCCACAAGGTAAGATATTCCACAAGTTATCTTGGATAGCAGAGACGCTTTGTAGATTATGCCAAAGCCAAAACGACCTGCCTCAATCTTTCCTTTTGTGTTCCTAACAGACTGTGAAGTGGAATCGACTAAAGGGCAGTGGTTTCACATCAGCGACACACTTGTGCAAGCTGTGCCTGTAGCCAAAGTACTAAACTCACAAGCGTATCTCCTATTTTATGAGAGAATACTGTAGTAACAAAAGTGCTTTCTCTGAAATACATCTGTAGCTTTTATACTGGCTATACAACATAACAATAATAAAAAGTTCAACTATAAATTATGTTCACATAAGTAAATGAGTTTATTTAAATACCTATCCATAAGTTTTTGTATTATACTGATTTTTATTGTTTCATTTTATCAAAGGAAATTTGAAATACCAAAATCTTGTTTTTAATCTGATTGGTGGTAGTTCTCGACACACCAATAAAATGATTTTTTAAGTTATATATTAATGACTTGATTTTTAAGTTATGTATTACTGTACCCCTACTGGGAACAAAACGTTTCATTTTTCTAGTGTTGTGATTATAGATCATCTACATTATGTTTACAGTAGTGACTGGAAACAATGTGAAATCCTGGTGTCAGTGTGCACTAACTGTACTATGGTTCAGATGACCTGGGCAGACATGCAGTTATCTCACAGCTATGCTGTGGAATAAGTGCTGCCTCCACATGCCAGCAAAATCGTGTCAAGTATGTGGTGGGAAAGCTTTCAAAGCTGTGGGTTCTGGGGAATAACTTTGGAAATTTAGTCTATAGGTTAACACATTTAAAAAATTTTTTCCAGTCTGTTTTGGTCACTGGTAACAACTAATCTGCCATCCCCTTGTAGAAAGCAACTGTCATACATGGTATAGTTATAGCAACTTATTTTCAGAAGCAGACCAGGTAAATAAAGAGAAGTCATGTAAGTGACTTGCCTTGTTCACAGCTTATGTGTTTAAAAAGCTTGACATAAGCAGTAATTGATCAGACAGGTATAACAGTAACACATTTATTTTACCATCCAGGAAGAATACAAACACAAATACTTAATTTAAGGTGACTAAGAAAAGATTAGGGAAGTTTCTGCTCCACAAATAAACCCACTTCACCTACAACAAAAAAGTCCCTCAGTCATTTTGGTCATCATCCCAGTCTTTCTTCCCACTTGGAGGTTTGGGCCCACCAGCCGGTTTTGCCATGATGATCTGAAAAACAAAAAGCCAAGTTAAGTCTAATAAACGCAAGCTTTGCAGTGAAGACAATTTTCTGTCAGCAATGTTAGAATTACCACTCGGTATCAACACTCTTCATCTCTAAAACCACAATGAGAAGTGCTGTATCTACTATTAAGTCTCATGAAAATTTCTCCTATGCCCTGCTGCCTGTCACTCTCCATCCAACTTTTGTTGAACCTCAAAGTTTCCTCTGGTCAGTGCTGAGTCTCCCTAGTATGTGCCTGTGTCTGACCCTTCCAGGCCAAGTAGTGAGGTTATAGATGTACAACTGCGCTCAACTTCTTTGACCTTTTTACTTAGGTCTTCATGCTCGCAGGGCAAGTTTTCCATCTGAGCCATTTCCCCTAACCTGAAAACCTATTAAGTTTTAAGACAAGGTCTTGCTTTGTAGAGCCGGCTGGCTTGGAACTCAGTGATCTGCCTGCCTTTGCCCAGATGCTGGAATTAAAGGAGTGTTATACCACTTTTGAAAGATTCAGTTTTCATTTCTCACTCACCTGATCCACTCTAAGTACAGTGACAGCAGCATTAGTGGCCAATTTAATAGCCCAGTATTTTCCCAAGTAAGTATCTAAAATACTGGCTTCTAGCATATCCTTTACAGCCGGAATTTCAGCCTGTCAACACAAAACTATGTTAATTTCTTACATGTGAAAATGTTTATGCCCAACATGAAAAAACTACAAGGCTCCTAAAATATACCTTAACTAAGTATTTTATATAGCCCCACCCCAAAGCTAACAATAAAACTAAAATTTCCTCTATTAGATAAACTTAAAAACCAATTAAGAAAATTACTTGTAAAATCAGATGGCTAAGTTACAATTCCCCCTTTACACATGCTACTTCTGTTTGAATTGTATATGCACAGAAATTAAATGTAATAATTACCTCAATATCCAATCCCACATTTTTGTTTCCTTCTTGGTGCACTGCATAAAGTTTAGAGATAACTTCGTTGGCCTTCACGCCAGAATTTTCTGCCAGTGCACGTGGAATAGCTTCGAATGCTTCAGCAAACTTCTTAATAGCATACTGTTCAAGTCCGGGACATGTCTGAAACAAAATGTGTGTATCAATGCATTGTATTAGAAAAGAGCTGGGTAGTAGTGGCTCATGCCTTTAATCCCAGCACTCGGGAGGCAGAGGCAGGCAGATCTCTGAATTCGAGGCCAGCCTGGTCTACAAGAGCTAGTTCCAGGACAGGCTCCAGGGCTACAGAGAAACCCTGTCTCGAAAAACAAACAAATGGACAGAAAGTGAATTTATTAAAGTGGTACCTCTCCATATGATGTAATTTGTTTGGCCAATTCAATTTCTGTTGCTCCACCTCCAGGTACAAGACGCTTATCCTATAAAAAAGTAAAACACTAACATGGAGTATTTCTTCAGACCATAGTTTTTAGAGCACCGTTGCTCAAAACTTGAGTATACATTTAGGGAAATCAAGTGACTCTCAAACTTTCAAGGCTAGCAATCCATAAATACAGCACTGATAGTGAGTGCTTCAGCAGTGAGAGGCAGCCCACACTCAGGAATAGCTTTGCCTGCTACTGTCTAGTTTGTACAATTTGTTTTTGAAGGTAATATATTCATTAGCAACTGATGTGTTAAACCACATACGTTTGAGTCTGCCAACTGTTTTCAAGAAATCAAAAATTTCTGAAATTGTGAATACTGACCCTTGTGAGAACTTTGAAAGTATTAACTCCATCATCCACTGCCCTTTCTATATCATCCATCAGATTATCTGTAGAACCTCGAAGAACTATAGTAGAAATGGCACCATCTTCTTTTTCTGCCAATAAATAATTTTTAGATTAAATGAAAGAAAGCATACCTCATAATTGTACAAAACACACCTTACCATTATGACATACCATGCTTAAAAACAACCACCTGTGTGTCTCCAACTTCTGAGAGGTAAACACTGTCACAATGTCCCATTTCCTCAAGGACCGGAGGAGTCTATAAGAAAATGATCCTTGCAGTAAAAATTCAAATGTATTCACTTATCTTTTGTTTTTTAAAATACATACCAATCTAGGAAGAGCTGTAGCACCAACTGTTTTACACAGTCTTCTGAGATCCCACTTTGAGTTCAGCCTTCAAAAAAAGTTAGTAGAAATTTTAATTCAATCATATTAACCTAAAATGCAGAAAATAACTGGACAAGGTGGTACATGCCTTTAATCTCATAAGATAGGAGACAGGCAGATTTTTTTTTTGTTTTTGGTTTTTCTGTCTAATAGCAACTGGCTGTCCTGGAACTCAGAGATACATCTGCCTCTGCTTCCTGAGTGCTAGGATTAAAGGAAGCCAAGATGCAGAATGTAACAAACTAGCCAGCAATGCCACATCTGAAGTATATAACAGGTAAAGATATAAAGCTGGGGCCTGTGTAACAGTGCACACCTTTGATCTCAGCACTTGGAAGGAGAGACATGTGCAACAGTCTACACAGAGTTCCAGGCTAACCGGGGCTACATAGTAAGAACCTGTTTCAGGTAAGTACATAAACATTTACAGCATTATCTTAGGAATTAGTAGCATATTGTAGTCTCATAGACTTCTAACCAAGGGCTGTGTGTGTATGTGTGTATGTATAAAAATCTCCTTTAATATGCAATTGTGCAATCTGTAAGAAAGCACAGACTGTACTGTGTCTGGTTTGGTGTTAGATAGTAAAAAGTTTTTGCATGTGCTCAATGAAAAGGTATTTTTCCTCACCCTCGCTGATAAACAATTCAGTAAGCTAGTATTTTAACCCTTAAGCTGTTCCTTGCCTGAAATGCTTTTTTCTCCCCATTGGTTCTTGGACCCCCACAGCTTAACTGTAAGCTCTACCTGCCCTTCCTTGATAAATCCTGTTTGATCTAAGACCTTCATTTTCCCTCTATCAACTGTCTATCAATTCAATTTACAGAATTTGCTTAGCATTTCCCCAAGAATTTTTAGTATCAGAGACATAGCTCTTACCTCACCAACATGATATTGTACTTGTTAGCATAATGAAGAGCCATGTCTGCCACTTTGCCACCTGTTACTATGACATTTGCACCAGTGCTGGCAATAGCTTTCACCTGTGCATCCATAAGATTTTCTTCTCCCTTGCTAAAGTTCATCAGTTCTTCAGCAGTCTTTATCAGCACTGTTCCCTGGAAAACAATCAAGCTCTCTAAAACCATTTGATTTTGGTGCTCAAAATTCTAAGATGGTTTACTTAATAATTTAAAGGCCTGAGATAAAATAAATGCTTTATTATGAAGCAAAACACATAACATATAAATTTAGATTCTTGGAGCTTGTTCCTATACTTCCTTATGCCAAAGTCAATGCATGTGCACTGGGATATGCACACTGATGCAGTTAAAGAAACACTCCTCTTTAGAAATGTCAGCCAGATAGTTATCTTTTTTTCAAATACTAATTAGTATCACCAAAACAATTAATTAGTCCTCAAATTTTCCTTGAAACACAGACTATACAACCATTCTCCCCTCAATCTTGTAAAATCAACTTCAATCTGCTATGTTTGGCACAAATCCAACTACTTATGAATCCAAAACATGTAGTTCATTTTCAAATTAATATTTTAACAAATTTTAACAAAAGACATTTACGAATGTCAACATTCATAAAAAGTGATTTCACCAAGAGTTTACAAGATGCTCATAGTATGAGCTGCTTGGACATGAAGAGCTGTACATAAGAATACAAATACTGCTATTACAGTTTCTAGTTTAGTATTTGGTAGCTGAAGCTTTAAAAAAAATCTACAATTTCCAGTTTATTATGAAGTACATACTGGCTGAAGAGCTAATCCCACTTCAACCCAAACGTACTTTTCAGTCTCATACCTTAGTCTCTGTAATCATGCCATCAAAGGGACAAGAGTACACTGCTATTTTTGCATCTTTGACAGATGTTACATCACCTTCGGTTTCCTTCTTAAAAACCATGCCATGCAATACTGAAGATGAATAGATACCAGAGCCCTAAGGAGTCAAAACACCAAAACTGTCAATTTTAAACTAAAGCAGTATGCTAAGGCTAAGAGGATCGGACAGTGGGCATAAACAAACCATTCTTCTCAAGGTTACACAATAAGCCACTACTATGGAGGGAAGGCACTTCAGCGTGTTGGGAAAACTAAATTAGACAACAATCAAGCTATATATTTGACTAATCACCAAGCACTTTGCACTAATGTAGCAGGTAGAATTGTTACTACAGACAGAATAGAAAATCAAACGCAACCATCTCTCCAGTCCCATTCTATTCTAATCCCTAAATATCGGGGGAAATGATGACTTCACAAGAAAATGCACTTTAATAGCTACCAACATCATAATTTATTAACATTATAAAATGATGCCATAAAACAGTGGCTCTCAACCTGAGGGTCAGAGCCCCTTTGAGAGTTGCATATCCTACATATCAGATATTTACAAATTTGTAACAGCAAAATTAAACCTATGAAGTAGCAACGAAAATAATGCTATGGCTGGGGGTCCCCACAACATGAGGAACTGTATTAAATGGTTGTGGCATTAGGAAGGTTGAGAACCACTGCCACCACTGCCTTAAAAAGACAGTTAAATGTTGGTGGTGATGGCGCACACCTCAAATCCCAGCACTTGGCAGGCAGAGGCAGGTGGATCTCTGTGAGTTCAAAGCCAGTCTGATCTACAAGAGCTAGTTCCAGGACAGAGCTATACACAGAGAAACCCTGTCTCAAAAAACTAAAACCAAAAGACCGTTAAATACTAAGTCTAAAACAGGGTGAAACTTAGGGGCAGAGAAATGGCTCCGTGGTTAAGAACACTGGTTGTTCTTCCAGAGGACCCAGATTTGATTCCTGACCCCCCAAAGGGTAGCTCAAAACCATCTGAACTCCAGTCCCAAGAGATCTGATGCCTTCTTCTGGCATCCACGGAAACTGCAAAGTATACAGACATAAACAGCTGGCAAAACTCACATAAACAAGTATTTAAAAAAAAAAAGGGCAAAAACAGTTTTGGAGCAAGGAAATAGGCAAAATAATTGATCTTGGACTTAGAATGTAGCTCCATGGCAGAGTTCTTTCCTAACACACCCAAAGCTCTGGGTTCAAGCCCCAGTAATGAAAAAAACAACACCCCCTTCCAAGACCTAGTTGGATAGTGGTAATGCATTTTTGAAACTTACCAGAATCTTACATACTCTGATGTTATCAACATTGAAATTGCCAGAATCAGGAAAAATAGAAACTGTCAAGAAGATGAAACATATTTTTAGACAACAAATATATCTCAGTCATAATTAAAGAGAATGTATTTTGGATTTTTTTCTTTACTGGTATAACTTACCGCATGCCTGAGCAATAAGCTTGGCCAGAAATGCTTCATTCCCGTACTGCTTACTCATTACAGAGGTTCGAAGCAGAGATGACACTTCATCAACATCTCGAAGGTTTTTTGCAGAACAACATACCAAATCAGGAAGAATCTCATGAGCTTTTTTACAAGCTATTTCATAGCCTGATATTACCTAAACCATAAAGAAAAATACTTTAATAGACATAATTTTGACACGACATACTCTGATAACCCAATAAATACATTTTCAACATAAAGTAACAAAAGTGTTTGTAAAGGAGACATGGTAGAGCCAATAGCTATGGACTATATAGCTTTGACAACACAAAGTTCAATCCTGATTCTATCACTTATGTGTTATAGGGCCCTGAGCAAGATTTCTCTATCCCAAATCTTTCTTCCTATGAAATAGATTGAGTTTAAGGTTTAGCAATAGGATTCTTCTGAGGACAAAAGCTATACCACACGTGAAGCATATGGTCATTGCCTAGCACAGTGTAAGTTACTCAATGTTAGCTATTACTAGTGGACTTACAGTTTATTTTGAACTTACCCATTTGTATATGGTAAGTATGGAAGAAGTGTGAAGCATGCCTACAGTGTACGCCTCTATAAATACCCAGGTGTAGCATGGTGGCTGGAAGGAGATTTCAGGTGTCCTGCTCTGTCCCTGACATACTCCCTTTACAGACTCTCAGTGTGAAGCTAAGTGGCTGATCAGCAAGTTCCAGTGCCTCCCACAGTGCTGTAATTACAGGCATACCTGAGCAATACATGGGTTCTAGGGATTTGAACTCAAGTCCTCGTGCTTGTCCTTGAGTTATCTCCCTAGTCCTGAACCTTCTACTTTAAGTAATCAACTAAAGTACAGAATACTTGCCTCTGATACTGACAGCCCAATCCTCAAAAGTTCTTCAGCTAGTTCCAACAGAGCTCCAGCAAATACCAGAACAAAGTTTGTGCCATCCCCAACCTCTTGTTCTTGCATGTGAGAGGCCATCACGATCATTTTTGCAGCAGGATGTTGTACCTGATATAAAGAGATTATCAAGTGAAAACTTTTTTTTTTTTCAAGACAGGATTTCTCTGTGTTACAGCTCTGGCTGTCCTGGAACTTGCTTTGTAGACCAGGCTGGCCTCAAATTAACTGAGATCCACCTGCCTCTTCTGAATGCTGGTATTAAAGTCAGACTTTGAACTTTTGATCCTTTGCCTCCACATCCTGAGTGCTAGGATTACAAGTGTGTGCCACCACACTCAATTTATACAGTGTAGGAAATTAAACCCTAGGCAGACATCCTACAAACTAAAATGCACCCCCAAGCCTGAAAGTAAATTTTAAAAAATAATGAAAATTCCTGAGTTCTTAGGAGTTAATTTTAGATATTCTTCAATTTAATGGGGACTGAAGCCAGGTTTTGTGTTTGCTAGGCAAGTGTTGTTATCACTGAACTATATCCCTAGACCACTTTTAGATTCTTCCAAACCAAGGAGTAAGACAAACTCTAAGCCAACACTGCAGTTGTATTACTTGGACAGTACCCCCATTTCCGAAAGTGCCTGGAGACCACAAGAGCATGTCAGACCCCTCAGAGCTGAGGTTACATGTGGCTGTGAGCTGCCTGATGTGGGTGTTCGCAACCGAGCAGTAAGCGTTCTTAATCATCAGGTCATCTCTCCAGTCCTACTCAACCCTTTTTTAATTCCCAAGAATGTTAACATGGTGTAAGATAAACATTTACCACAAAAATTCCTCCACAAATATTCTGAAGCTAATTTGTCCTTAGCATATCATTTTTTAAGATGTTAAAGGGATGTTACTTTTTTTTTCATTTTCTTTAAAGCAGATTTAAGTTTTCGTCTAGTACTTTTAAGGCAATGCTTTGGAAAATTCTCCAAAGCTGAGCAAGTACATATAAAACTATAGTTTAATAGAATGAGAAATAGGTGTGTCAAACAGTCCTCTTATCCCTGCTTTAAGTATCTGTTCTGCATACTCTTTGACATCAAAACTGCAGCAAAACAAAGCAAAGTTCCAACTGGTTCTTTAAAAAAGCATCAATATTTACCATCTAGTTTTATATCATGGGGAAATTAGTATTAGTATCAATCTATAGAGTAACAAGTTTGCTAGTCAGACCCTCCATAAACAAGTAACAGAAGACAGTGTGTGAGCAGCCCCAACAGTCAACTGTTGGTCACTTACAAATCTTCAGATCAGCTTGAGGAAGAAGCAGCCCTTTACCATTTAACTGAAATAAGGCTACACCAGTGTTAGAACTGGATTTCTTTTTTGATGGCTTTGGAAAAACTTACTTCCAGCTCTCTTAAAATAGTCGCTGCGTCATTTGTCACGAACAACTTCTCCAGGCGATTGATGACCATTTTATTCATTCCTCAAAAAATAGTTGCAAAGAGAAATAATCCATTATTATTCAAACATTCTCCTCCATAACCCAGAAGGAACATGGTCCTGAAGCTGTACTGATTTTGACCCTCCATGCGCACACATGCTCTGCATTTTCAGATCTACCAAGAGCCCATGGGCTTTCGCTGACTGAACACCACAGGCTTAGCATGTAGAAAGCACTCAACAAATTGAAATTAACACATACAAAATTAATATACTTAGAAACACACTTGTCTTATGCTTAATTCTCTAGTCTATCTTTAGTTCAACTAAGAGTTTGCTTAAACTATGTCAAATTTTGAAACTGCTCAGCAGCCTTTTCCATTATAAAGAGCTATGTCACAGCAAAAGTGCTGTAATTTTCCTATCACCTAACAGGATTTTTAAAATTTTTCTAGAAACCTAATTTCGGATGGAAAGTTAGAAGCACACCAGTGCCATCAAAACAACTAGCAAGAACTGCCCTATAATTTACCACCTGAGGACAAACACGAGACAGAAGGTAACACATAATCACACCTGAATTTGGCCATTACCATTTGGTCCGTATGCTGTACGAGTGGTCTGAGCAAGCTCCTTGCAGGCTTGTATATTTCTATACACAGCCTCTTCTAATCCTGAAAAATGCTGCAAAAGAAAACATCTGCTTAAATAGGGTCATGAAGAACTTCTAAACACAGAGGATCTGCTCATCATGTTTCTAATAAAGCTCTAGGATCACATTTAACAGAGTCTGGAGTCAAACAGTCTTTGTTTTCCCCCCACTAACTTAGTACAGTGCCCAGGCAATTTTTTTCTGTATGTAAATCAATGAAATAACTAACATTTCCTACTTGACAAATTGTTTAGAAACACCTACCTGTAGTGATTATTTCATTTGTATTTTAATAAATAAAGCTTGCCTGAAGATCAGAGAGTAAAACAGCCCCACTGGTCAGCATTTTTAAGACCAGGCAGTGGTGACACACACCTTTAATCCCAGTAGCAACACTAGTTTGCCATAGAAACTGGGCAGTAGTGGTGCACTGCCTTTAATCCCAGCCCTAGAGAGGATTATAAAACAGGAGGAAACAACTCTCACACACAGTCTCATTCTGAGATTTCTGGAGGTTAGAATCACCATTTCAGACTGAGGTAGAAGTTAAGAGCCAGCGTCTGGCTGTTTTGCTTCAGATTTAACTGCAGTATCTGTTTCTGGGTTTTTACTAATCATCCTACACATACCTACTGAAGAACTATTCTTCCCTCTCACCTCCACCCAGGGACTGAACCCAGGAACTCAATCTACCATTAAACTACAATCCCAGTCAATTAGTACTAGCTTTTTATTTGAAATTCTTTTGGGGCCTTGGGTTGTCTTCACTTCAGTCCTCAGCACCGATTTACACGCATCTCGGCTAAAGTACTAGTCTCTGAGTGAGACAAATGCTTTTAAATGTATCATTTTCTCAATCTAAGTAAGGGAGGTAGACCTAAGCTGGAAGCCATGACATCCCACTCGACATCACCACAAAGGAAATTGCCAATATCATTACATTAAATACTGACAACCACTTAGTATGCACAAGCTATCAGCAAAATGCTCTCTTAAACTGTTAAGAGTCCTCTATTTCCCCTAAGACCTTAAATTCAATTCACCTGTCTATTTCTACAAGTCTTAGTACTATGGGAAACAAAAAAATTATCTGGCAGTTTGAACATCTCTTGGCAAATGGCTCCATATACAATGTGATACTTTACAAGAAAAAAATCACTTTCCTGAAACTATATCCAAGAGAACACTATTTTATCTGGGTCGGAGCTTGACTTGTCCTGTGGGCTACAACGTGGGATAGTCAGAATTCAAAGATATTACTATCTTTTGGCCCAGTCTTCTCAATTTAGAGAAGATAAAGAAAACATGATCTCGAGAGGTAGCTTTTCAGTAAAATTAAGTTGGGGGATCAGGAATCTACGGAGGATCACTTGGAAGGAAGCCACCACGAGCAGGCCCAATGGTTGCTATGCCATGCCGGGCTCGGTCCTTTCCATCTTCCAACTCCCGAGCCGTGCGCCAACAGGCTCATCAGTTCCGCCTAAGTCCATCAACTGCACCGCCAGCTCCCATTAAAGGAGGGGCCCTGAACGCCATTCCACAGAGAGGAATGCAGAGCTGGGGTGCGAACCCGCCGTCTTGCCCCGTCCGCTCGGGCCAACCCTGATCGGTGAGAGGCTTGCCCGCTAGAAATGGAGGCGTGCTGGGCGTCAGCGGCCCGGCATGCAGAGCACGCCTCCCTTTCTGGAACCTTCCCTCTCCTTGTCTCACACCCGCAGGGCTTTCGCGGGCGTCGCAGGCACAGGCCCACTCTCCCACCGCCTTCACTCTCGACGTCACCTACTTTTGCTCCATCCTTGAGCATCTGGGCAAAGCCCGGGGCCTTGGGGACGTGGAGCGCCATGTCTAGCCCGCAATCAACCGCTCACGCGACCGGAGGAAGGAAGGTGCGCGCACAGCCTGCTGGGAACGCCGCTATGCGTCCCCTCACGTTTGTCTACGCCGGCCGCCC
>LOEQ01006480.1:48730-68606 GCA_001685075.1 Bramus lutescens | reverse complement strand
ATATATGTGTGTGTGTGTGTGTGTGTGTGTGTGTGTGTGTATGTGTGTGCAGCTTAGAAAAAGTCAAGCATAATGCATCTAACAAACCTTAGTAGAAATTTCAACTGATTTTCTTATGAATTGGAGAGAGAGTTGGAACTAGAAACTAGACCAATATTCTTTTCATGACTGCAGTGTGCATTCCCTGACCTTGGACAAGTATTGCCTCATCTGAGAGTTGCCACTTCCTCATTTCTTACATAAGGGCATTTGCTGATGCATTCATTTAAGAAGTACTTAGCTTATACCATGAAATTATGTGTTCTTAGGTTTTGAGTATATACATTGATGGTGACAAGAACATGCCTTCAGAGACCACATATTCAAGTAAAGGGAAACAAGCAATACACAAAAACTCAAACATAGCTTTAATAAAAATCACAAAAATAACTGCTCTATAAAAAGTTATGGTTAGGTAATACAACAGAAGAGAAGACTGGGTTGCTGGTTTAGATTTAGTTGTGCGTTTAGAAAGTACCAGCTATGCCCAGACCTGAATAACAAGAAATCTTGTTTGCTAGCTAAGAATTTCCTAGACTGGAACAAGATCAAAAGCCCTAAGGCATTAAGACTTTAGCTGGCCTGAACCACTGACAGGCCTGAAGAACTTGTTCACTAGGCATGGATGTTCTCTTAGTGTTCCTAAACGTAGAAAAGACTTGATGCACTATGTTTTCTTTACTTGCTTTCCCTCTAAGAAGGTCAACCTTGGGAGTTTCAGATATATTTTCAA
Source organism: Bramus lutescens (assembly GCA_001685075.1). Classification (NCBI taxonomy): domain Eukaryota; kingdom Metazoa; phylum Chordata; class Mammalia; order Rodentia; family Cricetidae; genus Bramus; species Bramus lutescens. Next base: position 67,834 of record LOEQ01006480.1, on the reverse strand, counting down.
CTCATGATCTAGTATTTACTGACTGTGATGGCTAATCTTGGTTGCCACCTTGACTACATCTGGAATCATCAAAAACTCAAGCAGCTGGGTACACATATGAGGGATTTTCTCGATTGTACTATTTGGAATAGGAAGGTCCTACCTACGTCTGGGCCCATGCCATCTGGTGCCATCTCACACAAAACAAAATGGAAGAAGGAAGCTTTTATTATTTTTCTGCTTGTCGTCCCTCTCCCTAGCAATATCATCTTGTTGTTGCTGAGGCATTCCTCCACTAGTGTTAGAACCTACATCACTGGCATTAGAGAGTACAGAGGAGACCATTAGCTCTCTAGTAATCCTCTGGGACTCTAGCACCAGATTGGGATTGCTGAGATATCCAGTCTTGCAGGTTGGACTACAGGCTACAGGATTCTTATTTTGTACAGGAGACAGACATTGTTGAACTACATGAACGACAATTTGTAATCTCTCTCTCTCTCTCTCTCTCTCTCTCTCTGTGTGTGTGTGTGTGTGTATGTGTGTATTCATCTTATCAGATCGATTCCTTTCGAGAACTTTACTAATATACCATACTGACTTTAATTTAGCAATTTTTAACAAATTAACTTATCTAAAGCCAATTTTTCACATATTTTATAGGGATAATAATATACGTACTATTATATGGCCAATAATAGAGAAGAAAATATTTCTCTGCTGTTATAAAAGAAATGGAGTATGCAGTGAATGGACACTGCACTGTGTGTCCCAACTCTGTATCTTCAAGTAGAAAACTCCACTGTCTTTATTCTCTCTGATTTGACTTTGAAATCCTTCCTGGTAATTACGGTAGAGGAGACCATGTCTCACTGAAATACTGTTGAGAGCACTGACATCTGAAAACAGAAATACTGATCACGTCATCTCCCATTTCCATCCTATTGTTTACACTCACTATTCACATGAAAAGTACTAATATGAGAATGGTTTCTGAGGTCCTCCTTCCTATAATCAGAGAACAGAACTATGATCTAACTACCTTCCTTTCTGTAAAATCCCCTTCAAAGGTTCGAGGGGAATAGGGAATGCTAGAAAAAAAATGTACCCACATATCCAAGTCCTAGTACTTATAGCTAGCAAATGTGACTTCCATGTAAATACTTTGAAGAATTGACACATTAAGGAGTTTGAGAATAGAAAAATGTCTAAGATTATATGAGTGGGCCCTAATTGCAGTCACAAATACTTTTATAATATGAGGAAAGAGGAATAACTGGTATACAGAAAAGACGTATACAGGTAAGAAAACACTGTGGAGATGTAAGCAGATTGGAATGGGGTGCCCACAAGTCAATGAATTTTAGGAGCTCCCGAGGCTGGAAGAGATGATGTTTTCTCCCTTGGAGCTTCCACCGGGAGCACAACCTGCAAACAGCCTATGTGAGGCTCTGAACACTGATTTCAGGTACTGGCCTCCAGAACCGTCAGACAGTAAGTTTCTGTTGTTGAAAAGCACATAGTTTGTGTGAATATCTTGAAATGGTTGTAGGAAACTAATACAGGCAAGTATGAAAATGGGATTTCACTGTGTGTCAACCCTGACCTTCTGTTACTGACTGCCCTATGCAGATCACATATGCCATGGGGAAGGCATTAAGAGCAGAGGCACACAAATCACAAGTTCTCGTCAGCTCCAGAGTAAAAGATGGGTTCATGAGAGCAAACACAGGTGGTTCTTAATACAAAAAGTGTAATACTGAAAAGGCCAAACACACCCGTCTTCAATTCTAGTTTCACTTTTATCCCTCCCTGACCTTGAACCAACTACACAGACATTCTGTACTGCAATCCAAATTTCCCTTCATGCAGCATCCCTTAAACCCTTATACATCACATGCTGCCTATCTGGAACACCCTTCCTTATATTTAAAGAGAACTATTGTGAAATTATTTTGACTCCTGCCTTCACTTTATCATCAGCAGAGTTAGCACCACTGCTATCTATATTCCCATGGATTTGGAACTATGTGACAGTTAACTATCAGTTTCCTTAACAACTCTGATCATACCCTGTTGAAATGATCTGTTTTTGCATCTGTCTCCCACAAGACAATGAGTGCCACTGCTATATTCAGAATCTACCTACTTTAGTATTCAGTACATCAAGAGGACTAAATTACGGGACTGTTGACAGTTGGCTCTACTCTACCTGAGCCTTTTCCTTCCCTGTTCCCCTTCTCTTGTCACTCTTTCCTAATTAACTCTTCCAAACATGCTTGACATCACCATTTATGTGCATACGTTCCCATTTGCTTTCTCACACAGTGTGCCTTCCACCCTCCAAGAGAGGTCATGCCTAATCACAAATTTATATGATTGCATATGCTTCTCTTTCATAGTATTTAATGGAATTTATAATGTTAAACTGACTTGTACATGTACTGGATAAGTTTCTGTCTCCCTTCTTGGCCATCAGTTAATTAGCAACAGTGTTATGGGATAAATTTTGTAGCCCCTAGATTCATAAGTTGAATCCTAAAACTAATTACCTAAGAAGAAGACTATATGTGGAGATATACCTCATGGTGTATTCTTGGCTTTTAATCTAATAACACTGCTCTCCTTAAGAGATTAGGACAGACATGCACAGCCACAGAGAATAGATTGAGAAAAAAATATCTGACTATATCCAAAGAGACAGGTCACAAAAGAAATCAATCTTGTTGGTACTTTGATCTCAGACATGCATTCTCCAGAGTGCTAAGAAAATTAATTTCTACTGACTAAACCACTAGTCAACTTCATTTTTTTATGGAAAGCAAGGCAAACTTGCAGAGACAGGAACAAAGCCTGTTTTAGTTGGCTGATATATTTCTAGATATACTGTTTGGAAATAGTTCTTGTTGAATAAATGAATGGAATGTTAATTTTTTAATGAAAGCATCATTTTTTCCATGCATGTGTTTGTTGGTTTCTCTATTTTGGCTCGGGCCAACTGAAGGTATCTATCATTTAACTTGAATTGGAACTTGAATAGTATAAAGAACAATTAGGGGAGGTAGATAATAGCTTAGGACTATTGTTTAAACCCAGTCAACTTAGAATCCAGGCCCTGACACCTTCTGTTTCTGCCTCCTTCTGATTATGACCTTTCTAGGTTCCAGAGGGTGGCTACTATAGCAGGATCATGTGTAAATCTATTCCATCTTTTAGAAGTTCTGGTTTTCTACTCACAGGGAAAACATTGAAACATGGAGTATAACAATGCATAAGAACAAATCCATTGATATAATTCTGTGTACTAGTGGTACTAGTAATTAAGCAGATAATTCTAAGACTCACCGTTAGTAAAATTACCTATTAGCACCAGTTATTATGATCATGGTCACCCCAAGATTCTCAGAGAAGCCCTTCTACTCTCATTAGATCTCCAGCAAAAGGGTCCCATATCTTTTGCTGCCTTTTGATGCAATCTACATTTCTTTGTATCTCCACACATAAGGCAAAAGCATTAGCCTGGGAGAACCTAAACTTTTGCCATGAAGTTGGAGTAAGTGTGTGATTCTGATCAAGTTATTCCTCCTGCCTGAGCCTCATTATTCTGACCTGTAAAGTGAGGTATTTACAATAAGGTGGCTGCCATGGTGTCTTCTTCTTCAGCATCCTAAGGCATTATGAACCCTCCTAAACCATCATGAATCACATCCAACTGACAATCAAAACATATATGTTATTGCAATAAAAATCTTGTCTCCCCTAAGCTCCTTTTCAGTTCCTAACTCCCTATTCCTGGACAAGCATAGGGAGTGCCCTACGTTTGTTGTCTTATACCTTCACAAGAAATATAGCCCCCATAATCTTACAACCACAGACAAACTCCTTATCCTTTACAATGATCTAATTTCTCACAGTCTCTTACTTCACAACACATGGCTTACATCTCTGTTCAGTGATCATTTTAGTCAACTAAGAACGTAAAGAAAACATAAACCCTAACATCCTAAAATCATTATCTAGTTTTCAAGATTCAGTGAAGTATTCTTTTTCCTAAAATTATTTCTCCATATAAACTTAAGTATTTTATATTTTTATTATTGTTTTAATTTCAAAAATTCATAGGGTACAAAATGGTGATTTATATGTGCAACTGCATGTATATTATATTCAATAATCAAAACAGTGTGTTTTCACACCCATGTTTATTGCTACATTACTCATAAGAGGTAGGATATAAGATCAACCCAAATGCATATCAACATGAAAAGATAAGGAAAATGTGATTATACATGTATATACACATATATATGAATATTAATCAGCTATAAAAGTATGTTAACCTATTTTTTACAGCAGAATGGATAGAACTGGAAGGTAAGTTAAATTAAATAACTTAGTCACAGAAAAATCACATGTTTTTTCTAATATGTGGATATTGTATGAAGTTGGATAGATTATCAGAAAATATTTCCGTGGACTATACAGACTTGGAAAAATCACAAGGGAGGGGGTAAGGGAGGATGGATAAAGAGTGGTTGTATAATGGCCACCAAAGCGGGTGAGGCAGAAGGGAAGAATTCTAGCATTTTATAGTGAGGTGATTAAAGTACAGGATTGATTTGAGGTCTACTAGAAGGAACCCCCACAGTACCAGCAGCAGAAATAATTCAAAGTATCAAATTAAAAGCAGAGTATACCTATCATGCATCAAACATAGCTGAACATTTCAGAGGGTATTTTCAAACCTCACCACTCATCATTAGGACCTATAACACTGTCCTTAGATTACACACAAGAATACGTAAAGTGTAACTTAATAAAGCCTATGAAGCAGCAGATGGCTTCGGAACTATCACTCAGGTGAGGTTGGTCTTTTCTGTGGGCAATAAAGTCATTGTATTGTCTTGACTACCATGTGATGTGACTTATCTCCTAATTACCCTTTCTCCTCTCAGCTAGATGCTGCTCCCTCTCTTAAAGAGTTTACATGCAAACCAACTTAAACACCAGCATTTACAGAATGTTTTCAATAGGATAGAAAAGTTCTCGAGACTGAAAAGAAACTAGGCTTTAGAAAGGAAGATGGAACATACATATTTCAGACCTATTTCTTGCCCCATGAGTTCTGCTGCTCTAACCACAGTCAGGATTATTCTAGTCTCAATTCTACAATTCGAAGCTATGTTAAACAACCCACTTTCCTTATTGGTGTCTCTGATTTTCCATCAGTAGAATTAGGGAGTGGTAACGTGTTTTCTAGGAGGGCTTCTACCTTTGGCATGCTTTAGCAGGTCATCAAATAGGTGTTCTGAGTTCCTCAATACTAAATAAAATCTCATTCTGTAAACTTGTTAAATACACACCACTTTTAATCTGAAAACGGCTTCCACAGGAGAAACCAGAAGGCAATGCGTGGGAAATCACAATGAGTGTAGCTAATGAATGTTTAATTATGACTCATTCTGTGCCATGCATGGTACACAGTGGAAGGGAGGCTGTATCCTGAATGGTGATGAATGTTAGAGAGAGAGAGAAAGTTAATGACGAATGACAAGTTCTCAACTTACTCTGTCTCTCATTAGCACTTGAGACAACTGATCTCTACTTCTAAAAATGTTTTTACTTGGGTTTGTCTCATTATGCTTTGAAACTTTCATATATATATATACATATATTTGATAATTAAAAGAACAGAACTTGTGATGATTAATACTAACTGTCAACTTGATGAGATACAGAATCACCCAGGAGACAACTCCTGGCCACACCCAGTGAAAGAGTCTCTAGCTAAGGTGATTAGATTAACTAAGTCTAGAAGACCAAGCCACTGAGGTTAGCACCAGTCCATGGGACAGGATTCCAAACTTGAGTAAAGAAAGAAAGTGAACTGAGTACAAACATTTACCATTCTCTACTTTCTGCAGGATCCAGCATGACCAAATACCTCAAGTCCTTGCTACCTGGACTTCCCCAGAAAAGAACTGAACCCTTGACCTGTGGGCCAAAATAATGCTTTTTCCCTTATGATGTATGTGTAAGAGTGTTTCATCACAGCACCAAGAAGCATCTCTGACTTAGGTTTTCTACTGAAGAACACATGGACAAACATTATGAAACTAACATAAAGAGCCTTCCAAATACTCCCCACAAGCCTGAGATCCCAGGTAGGAAAAGAAACCTATTTTAGATTATTATATTTTAGAAAAACCAATATCTTTATATTGAGATATGTGAATTTCCTCTTAACTCAGTAAGGCTTTTTTTTTTTTGCAAACAAACAAACAAGCAAAACTAAGAAAGCCTCATTTACAACTCATTCTCCTCAAATGGATATTCTGATATTCTGTGCATACATATTTTCAATGTCTTTGAACATTCCAAAAAACATTAATTCAATAGATGGCTAGAAAACCACTGAGAGACTAACTTGGCTCACTTGAGTTGTGTCTTGTAAAGCAGATACACTTTATTTTCAGGTAAGTCGATGCTCTTTTATTTTTTTAAAACACTTTGCATTTTTCAAATATATATTCTTTACCACTGAAAAATGTTGAAGATTAAGAGACATCAAGCAATTCCAACAACTCCTTTTATGGTTTTATTTTCATTTCCATGGAAAAAGTAAATTAATAGCAAACACATAGACAGATGACCCTCCTACATCAGTGGTGTTGTTTTTAAAATGAATAAATAAATGAACAAACAAACGAACAAATAATAACATTAGTACTGATGGGTCACACCACTGGTTTTTCATTCTGACAGGTAGGCAAGAGGGTTAGTTGAGATTTGGTCCCCAGTGCAGGCCAAGTGAGAGGAATTATAGTAAGAGTAATTTCTAACTGAATAAAGAGAGCTTTGTTGATATTTGGTTGCTTTCTAAATAGAATGATCACTTCCTGGTATGGTGTTTTTACTCAGATCTTAAAAGTAAATTTCATCTACTTGACCTAGAAGTCTGTCAACTTATACCGAAGATCTATGCCTCTGGCATGGAATGATGAACAAGATGAGCAAGAAATGTGGCAGAGACTGTTGCCTAGGGCACATGCTCAAGTCAGAATGACTGAGCTCAAGAATCAAGTTAAGAAATGTTGGGAATAGAATCTGTTTTCTAATAGGAAAAGGCGGCACTTAAGTGACTACAGGCAAGAGATCATGCTGGGCCCAATTTCTCACAGGAGAAAAGAATTTGCCCAATTTCGCAGAGCTAATACCTGGCTGAGCATTCAAGCCTCAGACTATTCCTCTGTAAACAAGAGATAATATTTTTAAACTGCTGGAAGGGAAGAGGAGAGATAGTACTTAGCACACCAAAGAAAACCTGTTTCCCTATGCAAACCCTTCTCTTTCTATCTCTGCGCCAACTGTATGCCACTACCCTCAATTTTCTCCTTCTGATTAGGACAGCAGTTGCTACACTTTAGTCCTTGTTTAAATTCTGCACATAAGCTTTTTTTAATAAAACAATTTTATTAGTTAGCTTCAATATTTAAATAAAAAGATAATCACAAAGAACTGGTGCAAAGATTTAACTGCAAGCTTTTAACTGGAAACTGAGATGCCAAATGGTGGAGAGCTTATTAAATGAATTATACAAATGTTCACAATGTAAAATTTTATATCTCTGAATAATGACAGAATAGATCAAAGTTTACTGATATGTAAAAATATCCCCTGATCTATTAATAACTGAGAAATCAAGCACAGACTAAAATCTTTCCTATACAGACCTAGCATATCTGAGACGATTCTCACATGTAGTTTTGGATAAGTGTTGGTTCCTCACAGAAGAAATGTTCTTTCAGAATACATCTTCATTCACTGTCATTCTCAACAGGGCTTCGGTTCATATCATAAATGAACATACACACCAAAGGGTGGAAGCTCGGATATAAATTCAGCACTTCAAAGCATCACCCTCTGTGGTAATCACAGACACAAATCAGCTTAAGTACACATAAGATAAATGACACGGAATTACACCTGAATAGCTTGGTAATATAACAGAATACCTCACAGAGGGTGCTTCATAAAGAAAATAAATGTTTATTTGATTTATAGTATGGGGGACCCAATGGTCATGATTATATAGGCCCACCTGTTTAAACTCTGTTGAGGACTACAGTGAAGACAGGACCACTCAGAAGAAATCACTTCTTGAGGTAGTGTCTAAGCATATACTGTTCTGAGAGAAGCAGACTGGCAATTTTACTATAATAAATTTCTCTCCCTTTTTTATTAAAAATTTTTATACAATATGTTTTGATCATATTTCTGCTTGCCCTACTCTTCCCAGATACCCACCCAGTCAGCCAACTTATCCTTTCCCCCAACTCCAAAATAAATAAATAAAAAACCCAATAAGACTAAAAATTACAAAACAAAATGGAACTAAAATTCCACAAATAAAAACATGGAGTACATTTTATGTGTTGGACAACAACTCCTGGGAAGGGGGCCTGTTCTGGGATGATGTTTTTAAAGGCAATATGTAAACTGCATGCAAAGGAAAAAGGAATTAACAACTAACATCAGGACAGCTTCATAAGCACTCTCCACTCCAGAGTCAAGCCACTTCATTATTATATCAACAAATAATATAATTATATTAATGTGCCCATGAATATTTTTTAAAAAGAAACAACAAAACTACTGGGAGAAAATAAATTAAATGTTACTTCATTATATTGGATGATGGTCTCTTCACTTTTTCTGTGAATTTTCTCATTATTCTAAAATAAGCATATTAATTGATTTTAATGCTTTTGAAAATGTTTTAATATTCAAAGTTCCTTAAAGAGTCATTATCATTTCTAACTGATCTCTATATATCTTTATCTTCATCTATAATTTTCTATAATAGAACTAATTTCAATATTATGAAGCAATGCTTTAAAAATTTTTAATGTTTATTAGAATATAAGGTACTTTAAAATACTTTAAATTTAGATTATTTGAAATAGCCTTATCACCATTTTTTGAGTTAAAAAGCAAGACTCTGAAGTTCCTCCCTACAATATATGTATAACCCCCCCCCCACTCACACTTCTCTCCCCTTTCTGGATACCTTGGTTGGTGGTATGTAGTTTCAAGGTTTTAAATATCACTTCTATATTGATAACTTCAAACTTTATCTCTAACTTTGTCCTATCTCGTCCGTCAAGATAAGATTCCCATAATAAAATTTAACTGCCTAGTGAAATTTGTAATTTAATGTATATAAGGCATTTCAGAATTACATTAAACATATATTTTTAATTCATTCTATACATTTTTGACATATTACTGAGAAATATATATACACATATATAAAATAGTTCTTTAAAAGCTATTTTGGGGGAAGCAACAGAATTAAGAAAGTTAAAGCTAAACTACATTTTACAAAAGATGTATACATGTGGCAGTGAGAAAGTCATGATTACTTGTTTCATTTAGAAAACAACTAGTTTAATTTAGGCATGATCCCTGTTTTTATTTTCACCTACTTTCATGAATGAACCCAGTAAGATACTCAAAACATAATGCTGAAAGAAAGGTAAGCACTAGCAACTATGGTTTTACATCCCTATGGACCCATCTATCATACACCTGTCAACCTGAGATGGGCAGAGACAATTTCAGAATTTGGCTACCTTGAGGTCAGAAGGTGATAATGTCTGCTATGCAGGCATTCCCTTGCTCCCTCTTGTAAGTCTCCCAGGACCCAGCTCACTTGACCAGGATGGTTTTCTGGGAGGACAAAAGAGTAGTTTGATGATTTGGTGTGTCTTTCTAGTCCTCTCTTCATATGAAATGGAATTAGATGATCATGTAAAGGACCCTGGTCAGTTACCATTCAGGGGTCTGAAAAAGCTGTAGTTAGTGACCTTGCTTTAGAATGTATAATTAGTAACTGCATAGGAACTCAACTTTAGAGACAAGTGTGGAGATAAAAGCCAAATGGCATTCATTCAACGTTCACTGGAAAGAGAAAAAAAATGAGCCAGATTTTGAATTTCCGATACAAGAGACTATCTCCTGCACATGTACCTGGACAGTTACAGATGTGGTGTAGAATTTAGAAAAGCCTGATAAATGTGTACATTAAAACCATTAGTTAGGTGGTGTATGACCAACAATGGTACAAAAATAGAAATGAGAAGAAAAGATTCATGACAATCCTTGGAAAACACCAAGGTTTGACACATTTCTCTCCACAAATGCGGCAGAGATATGGAAAAAGAACATAAAATTTTAATATAGTGGAAAACTCTTCATTTCCTAAGAGATTTGAATTATTTTGTATTCTCTTCAGAAAGCAAGCTCTTACTCATGCCGCATGAATGTTGTCGGGGAGCCCCCAAAGCATACACAACATGGGCTGGTTTAGAGCTCAGATGATACTGTAAAAATTCTATTGCATTCTTCATTCAGCAGAGACAGTGTGTCATTTCCATCTTTGGAGGAAGCACTAATGATACTTGCACAGATGACTAATGTCTTCTCTGGTGAAAAATTAATGCAACACAGTAATTTCCCTACCTGGGGTTAATGAACATGTCAGATGCTGAAAATGAGTTGTTTGAAACTAAATTACTCTCATCTATATTTAGAAGATTGCTATAGGGCTGGGGCATGAGTGTACTTGGTGGATATATTTGAAGTTCTCTTTCCCTTGGAACTTAATTTTTACCAAGACTTTTAAGTAGCAACTTTCCTGATAGTCTAATATATAAATTTAATCTACTTTCTCAAACATTGCATTGCTGTATTGAACCCCAAGAACAATTCATTTATCCATTAATTAAATGAGCAAATATATTGAGTACTCATTATATATCATTTTCTATGTTATTTACTAGTTATAGAGATGTAAATAAAATATTATTGTTGTTCCATAAGAGCTTATAATTGTACAAAGATGAAATAAAATTGCAAATGACTATAGCACAATATTATAAAACATACTAAGCCTTTGAAAATACAGAAATTTTTTTTATCCTAGGGATTGAACCCAGGGCCTTATGCATGTTAGCCAACTGCTCTATATCTGCTTCCCTCAGATAGAGGCAGGTTCAGTAATGTATACATAAACCTTTCTGATGGGTTTGGTACTTCAGATTAAATCCTAAAAGACAATGAAGTGAGATGAAACAGGCAAGCAAAGTCTACCATATGCGATGTAGGAGGTGATGTATGCTGTGAATATGTTTTATTGTCATTGGTTTATAAAGAAGAGTAAAGCCAGGCTGAAAGAGATATAGAGAGAAAGTAAGCAGAGTCAGAGAGAAGCCATGTAGCCGCCTGCTGGATACAGAAGCACCAGAAGCTTTTCAGTAAGCCACAGCCATGTGGCAATACACAGATTAATAGAAATGGGTTAATTTAAGATATAACAGCTAGCCAGAAATATGCTTAAGCTATTGGCCAAACAGTATTGCAATTAATATAGTTTTTGTGTGATTATTTCGAGTGTGAGCAGCCGGAAATGAACCAACATATATGTAGGGGAAAAATGTTTTACACAGACAGAGAGATGTTCAAAGTTGGTCTTGGAAACTGAGGCTTATAATAATGCAAGACAAACTGATTAGCAAGAAACAATATACTTTAGATAAGAACTATTAAAAATGTAGTAAATACACTGAACACTTGTTGAGAGAGAAGTTAAAGCTAAAAAAGGAAACTGACTGGCATACCTCTTCTAGCTCCTCTGCCATACTGCTTAAAATTTTTCTGTCATTTTCTCCCTCCCTTTGATTGAAAATGGATTCTTTTTTCATACACTATATTCTGCTTAGAGCTTCCCCTCCTTCTACTCCTCCCAGTGTCTCCTCCCTTCTCCTCTTCTGTGGATCCACTTTCTTTCTTTCTCTCAGAAAAGAACTAAGAAGTAACAATCAAATATGACAAAACAAAATATAATACGATGAAGCAAAAACTATCATATCAAAGTTGGACACAGAAACCCAATAGGAAGAAAGGAATCCCAAGAGGAGACAGAGAAAGAGACCAATTCAATCTCATGGTCAAGAGTCCTATAAAAATACTAAGCTAATAGCTAGCTACAATATAAACACAGAGGACCTGGTGCAGACCAATGTAGGCCCTGTGCTTGTTGCTTCAGTCTCTGTGAGCTCGTATGTGCCTTGCATAGTTGATTCAGAGAGCCTTGTTCTCCTGATGTCCTCAGTTCCTGCTGGCTTTTCCCATGGAAGAGGCAGAAAGATACTTTGGAAAAATTAAAAGAAAATCTATAATTTTACTGATCATTTCTTTTATCACTAGTAAAAGAAAAATAAATATTATTTAAATCATTTACTATATATGAAACATTTTATACTTGAATATTCAAAATTAACATGCTTATAATTTTCTGTCCACATCCAGAGGGTTCCTCATACCCAGTGGAATCACAAATACATGCAAAACATTCACCCGTACTAAAGCTATGCAGAATTTTTCTCTTTATCATCCTCCAAACAACAGGACAACTATTTGCATTATGTTTCATTGCATGAGTCACCATGAGTAATCTAGAGGGAGGATTTGAATAGCTACATGAAAACACTAGGTCATTTTAGACAAGACTGAGCACTCCTGGGTTTTGTCAGCAGAGAGGAGTGTCTGTGACAAACAGTCTGATAATGGCATAAAAACAGATGTGCAGACCATGGGAACAGTATAGAGGACCTGGGAACAACCAAAAAAAAAGCTATGCGTACCAAATTTTTGATAAACATAGCAAGTACATGGCCATGGCAAAAGGACAATATATTCCACAACCAGTGCTGACCAACGTGGATACCCACCTGGAGAAAAGAAAAAAATAGATCACTATCATTTAACCTGCACAAAATCAACTGAAAGCATTTCAAAGATATAAATTTAAAACATTAAACTGCTAGGGGAAAATGTGGGGAATGATCTTCAGTATATTGGTGTGGACAAGAAGCTTATGGATAGAACCCTAATAGGAAAGGGACTTGTTCCAAGAATCAACAGGTGTAACTACCTAAAATTAAGACACTTTTATACAGCAAACGAAATTATACCCACAGAGACAAACAGCTCACAGAATGGGAGAAAACGTACCAGTTCTGTTTTCAGACAAGGGGATAGTATACAGAATTAAAAAAAAAACTAAAAAAATTAAACACCAATTAAAAAACATTAATCAATAAATGTGCTACTAAAATGAATTGACAGTTGTCAAAAGAAGAAACAAAATTGGCTAATAAAATATATTTCAATGTGTTCAACATTTGGACAGACATAGTGGCACATGCTTTTAATCCCAGTACTTGGGAGGCAGAGGTAGGCAGGATCTTTGTGAGTTGCAGGACAGCCTGGTCCACAAAGTGATTTCCAGGACAGCCAGGCCTGTTTACACACAGTAACCCTGTCTTGAAAAATAAGCAAATGAACAAAAAAGTATTCAACATAATCATACCTTACCACTGGAAAACTGCAAAGTAAAACTAATTTTAAATACTACCTCTTCACGTTCTCCTTTTTGTATTTTAATTGTTTTTATTGAGCTCCACATTTTTCTCCACTCCCCCCTCTTTCACTCTCCCCTTTTACTCTCTCCCATGGCCCCCATGCTATTGTGTCCTAGGAAAGCTTGGCTTTTCTACTTCCCATGTGGATTAGAGCCATGTTGGTCTCTCTTAGGATTCTCTTTGTTGTCCAGGTTCTCTGGGATTGTGAATTGTAGGCTGGTTTTCTTTGCTTTAGGTCTAAAAGCCATTTATTAGTGAGTACAAATTATATTTGTGTTTCTATCAAAAAGAAATCTGACAACAGACATTGGAGAGGATATAGGGGACAAAATCTTTGTTCATTGCTGGTGAGAGTACAAAATATACAGCCATGTGGAAATCCGTAAGAAAGGTGCTTACAAAACTAATAGAACTGCCATATGACGCGTTTGGCCACTCGTGGACTCGTGGGCATGTATCTAAAGGATTCCACATCCTACCACAGAGACACTTGCCCACCTATGTTTATTACCGTTATTTTCATGAACTGGAACAGGCCGAGATGTCCATCAAGAGATGAATGGATGATGAAAATGTGGCATATACACACAATGAAATATTATTTAGCTAGAAAGACAAGTGAAATTTATAAGAAGATGGATAGATTTGGAAAGTATAATATTAAGCCAAGTAACCAAAACACAAAAAGACAAAAGCTGCATATCCTCCCTATGTGTGTGAATACCAGCCTATAATATAGAGCGTCTTATATTTAAACAGGTATAAGTGTGAGAAAATTTTAAAAAGCTAGAGAAGAGATGAAGTGGGAATTTCTAATAGACAAGGAAGGATGAGACAGAGTACACATGGGACATGATAAAGAAAAGCAATCTGGTGGGGTAATGGGGCATCACGCAGATAGAGGAGACGGGGGAAGGAGAACTACAAAAACACACCAATAGGAAATGGTAAAGGTATCTAACACATAACATTTATATTTAAAATAAAAGGAGACCTTTAACCAACCATACACAGATACTAAGAAATGACTCTGTTATATTATGAGTTTCAGTTATCAAATTGATGTTCCTTATATTATATATATTATATTATATCATATCAAATAGAGTTACTTTGAGAGACAGTCCTTTAGGCATCCTATGGGGAATTATCTCCAGTAGGTTAATAAAGGTCAGAGACCTGTTACTATGGGTGGTACCATCACTGGCCTAGGACCCTGAGAAGAAAGTCAGCTGAGCAGAAGCATTCATCATTCTCTTCTTCTTGACTGTTGATGGAAGATGATGCCTAGTAAGCATTCTGACAACTTGACACAAGCTGAAATCTCTGAGAAGAGAGCACATTAAGTGAGAAACTACCTTCACAAAACTGGTATGTAGGTAAGCCTGTGAAGTATTGTCCTAATTAATGATTATTGTAGAAGGGCCCAGCCCACTGCGGGCAATGCTATCCCTGGCCAGGTGGTTGTAGGGTAAAGAAGAAAGCAACCTGAACAAGTCAAGAGGAGCAAGTCAGTAGGCAGCATTCCTCCATGCTCTCTGCTTCAGTGCCTGCTTCCAGGCTCCTGGCTTGTGTTCCTGCCCTGACTTTCCTGCATGATGGACTATATGATGTAAATTGAAATAAGCCCTTTCCTCCCCAAAATGCTTTAGATCACAGTGTTTATTATGGCAATAGAAACCTAGTAAAAACACTGACCATCTGCCTCAGACTCCTGCAGCCATGACTTCCCTGGCATGATGGATTATACCCTGAACTCATAAGACAAAATTAACCATCCACTGGTGGGTTTTGTCAGATTATTGACAACATGAAATTAACTAGGACATTGCTTGACATAAGATGTCAAGTAAATGCTGAAAGTCAGTGTGATCACGAGTAGTGGGGCCAGGGTTCCAACGCTAAAATTAGGCAACAGTTCATATAATATATGAGATGGTTTAAGTTCATGTTTGTGGTACCTATTTTGCTATTGTGATTATTATTATTTTAATATTAGAGTGATTATTACTATAGTGGTTGCTGTGTAGATGTGGTCGTTTGAATGTAATGGCCCCCATAAGCTCACAGGGAGCAAAACTATTAGGAGGTGTGGCTTTGTTGGAGTAGGTATGGCCTTGTTGGAGAAAGTGTGTCACTGTGTGTGTCATTTTGAGGTCTCCTATGCTGAAGCCACACTCAGTGATTTAGTTTACCTCCTGGTGCCTGTGGATCAAGATGAAAGACTCTCAGCTCCTTCTCCAGCACCATGCCTGCCTGCATGCCATCATGTTGCCTGCCATGATGATAATGGACTAAACCTCTGAAAACATAGGCCACCCAAATTAAACGTTTTTCTTTATAAAAGATGTTGTGGTATAGTATTTTTCTTCCACTCTTTACTCTTTGCGGGGCGGGGTCTGACACCCAGCTCCCAATAAACACACACAGAGACTTATTCTTTCTTATAAATGCATGGCCTTACCTTGGCTTGGCTCTTGTCAGCTTTTCTTAAATTATCCCATCTACCTTTTGCCTCTGGGCTTTTTCCTTTCTCTATTTCTATATATCTTTTCTTTACTTCTTATTCTGTGTCTGGCTGTGTGGCTGGCTCTTTCTTTTCCCACTCATTCATCCTCTTCCCAGATTTCCCCTTCTATTTATTCTCTCTGCCTTCCAGCCCTGCCTATCCTTTCTCCTACATTGCTACTGGCCATTCAGCTCTTTATTAGACCAATCAGGTAGTTAAACAGGCAAAGTAACACAGCTTCACAGAATTAAACAAATGTAACATAAAAGAATGCAACACATTTTGCATCATTAAACAAATATTCCACAGCATAAAAAAATTAACACATCTTAAAATAATGTTCCACGATTGTGGTCATGGTGTTTCTTCACAGTGCTTGAAATCCTAAGACACTAGGTATGTTTTCAACTTAAAGAAAATTAGAGTTGCCTTGGAAGATGTAGCCTCAATGAGGAATTACTGTCATCAGACTAGCCTGTGTAACATTTTCGTGATTAATGACTGATTCAAGAGGATCCAGCCCACTAAAGTTGGTGTCAGGCAGTTCTGGGTTCTGTAAGAAAGGAAGCTGAGTAAGCCATGCAAGCAAGTCAGTAAGCATCAATCCTCCATGGTCTCCCAGTTCCTGAATCCAGTTTTCTGCCTTGAATTCTTGTCCTGACTTCCTTCAGTGACAGACTATGACCTGGGAGTTGTTAGATGAAGTAAACTCTTTCCTCCCCAAGTCACTTTTGGTCACAGTATCACATAGCTACAGAAATGTAACTGGTATGGCGCTACTGGGAAGTGGTAGAATCACTTAACCAAGGTCTAAAGACATCATCATCTGTTAGAAACCTTAGGAGTGTGGGCCTTTTGTTAGTCAGCTTTCACTCACTGTAACAAAGTACCAGAGATCAACAATTTAAATGACGTAAGGCTTCTTTTTGCTCACCACTTCATGATTTTAGTCTATGGCCATCTGGTTCCACTGAATATATGAAAAGGTAGAACATTATGGCAAGGAGTGCACAGAGAAACCAAAGCTGCTTACCACATGACATCTAAGGAGGAGATGGGTGAAAGTGGGCTCTCAATATGCCCTTGAAGGCATTTGATGACTCTTGTTTTTCTTCCATTAAGCACCACATCCTAAATGGTTATAGTAGGCCTGAACAGTACTACTCGCATGAACACATAAGCCTGTGAGACAACAATTAAGATCCAAGCCAAACAAACATGGAACACGGAGCAAGGAAAGCAGGCCACTAGGGGCATATTCTGAAAGGTTTGGACTTTAAGTTGTCCTTTTTTCCATTCTCCTTCCAGATTTTCAAAAAGGAATAGTGCTGGCCTCCCATTCAGTTCCTGTGGTAATGCTCTGCTTTGAGCCAGGCTGGCCTAAAAGAAACAGAGCACTAACTCCTCTGAAAACACGAGCCCAAGGAACTTCTCTTCTTGAAGATGATTTTCTCAGGTGTTCTGTGCAGTAACAGAAAGTTGATTAATACATGTAGTTGTGCATACATTTTTTGAGTAGAGAGTTCAAGTCAGCTCTCAAAACCCTCCAGGCTTCAGAGCATTTTAGAATATGTATATTTTCATTAGCACTATTTTATTTGCATGTAGAGTTAAATATATCAACTCAAATCTCACTCCTCATGTGTCTCAAGGAAATATTGGTAATACTAATAAGGTAATGGTTGATAATCACATCTACCACACAGTCCTTCCTAGACTAGTCAATGAGATAACATCAAAAGGAATCTTTACAACACTCGGGATAAGGCTCAAACGCTGCTAGCTATTTATACACTATAATTATGACACTTAGAATAATTATAATTCTCATTATACTTTAGGCCTCCTATTGGACAGAAATGATAATGTGCAAATGCAAATACATGATTGTTTTTTCTAAAAGTTCTGGTGATTAATAACTATGATCTGCAGTGGCTTGTGCCACTATATTCAATTTCAATTTCTTTGTGCAACTTCCTTCATACTGTCTTTGTTTTTATGGGTTTTGTTAACATAGAGGGGGGCAGGAAACAAGACAAATCAGCTGCTTAAAATGAGATGGTTACATGAAGTAAGGAAACATTATTCTTCCATTTTGACAGATCAAGTAATATTTTATCTATCATGGGGGAGTCTGAACTGCACAGGTACAAGAATCTTAGTGGGTGTAAGAGTTATAACCATCATAAATAACATGTTTTATTCCCTTTGAAAACTATCTTGATTCATTATATATACTGAGAAGTTATCACTGCTTCTTTAGTGAGATACTTCCCTGGCAATATTCATTACGTCAGCTGAAGATGGTAATGGTATGATGAGATCAAGTAGCACTGACACTCAAATGAATTTTGTTCAGGCTGGACTCATGTCATGTCTTATCATATACTCACACCTTAGCCATAGAAGGTGAACGATAGAAGTGGAGGCATAGGACAATGCAAAAATAAATATACAGAAAAATCTCTTCCATTTAAAAAAAGAGAGACATCATCACCTCTTTTAAAACACACCCCAGATTGCACATACATCGTGGTGACGCACAAAGACAGTTGTCATTAGTGTCCAAACTAAGCGATCACCATCTCGTGGAGTCAAGCTGTGCTGCCTTGTAATTGTCCCAGTTGGGTAGAACAAGACATAAGAGTCTCACCATAATAACAAGGTACTCCCCACCACCGGGCAATGCTGCACATGGGCTGGGGTGGGAGATGGAGTAGATAGAGTTCTGGAGGAAGTGCTAAAGTATGGAGAGACTAGAGCATGGGCTTCACATATAGGGCTACAGGATTATCATCTGAGGATGTGGCTGGTTGGAAGAGAATTACTTAGCACTGTGAATAACTGCTTGTATCTAGGTTCTCTAAGGAAGCCCAATAAATCCATTGTTTCCTCAGAGTGAGCTTTGTGGAATCATGCCTTGGTTTTAGTTTGGCACTTTGTGAGGAGAGGTAAAAGCTGCTTTATTTCTCCCCCAGGATAAAAATTTTAGCAACATCAGGTAAAGCCTTGAGGCTGCTAAGCAGCAATGGATTCTTTCATGTATCAAGATTCCTGCATGCTCTGTACCTTCTGCTGAAACCTTGAGTCCCACTCCCACCTCTCTCTCTCTCTCTCTCTCTCTCTCTC
>LOEQ01006480.1:20401-35751 GCA_001685075.1 Bramus lutescens | reverse complement strand
CTGAATGTGGCTGACAATGAAGGCTGACTGAGAAGCCAAGAACAATGGCACTGGGTTTGATTCTATTGCATGTACTGGATATGTGGGAGCCTAGTCTGTTTGGATGCTCGCCGTCCTAGACATGGATGGAGGGGGGAAGACCCTGGACTTCCCACAGGGCAGGGAACCCTGACTGCTCTTTAGACTGGAGAGGGAGGGGAGGTGGTGTGTGGGAGGGGGAGGGAAATGAGAGGAGGCGAGGAGGTGGAAATTTTTAATTAAAAAAATAAAGAAAAACAAAGGAATTGCTACTGATTTCCGAAGTGGTTGCCTTAATTTGCACACCCATCTACTGTGTAATAACTTTCTTTACCAAGCCCAGGACATATTCATTTTGTCATTCCTGCTAAGGATCATTCTAACCAGGGTGAGAAAGAATTTTAATGTAGTTTTAATCTGCATTTTACTTGTGAATAAGGATGTTGAGCACTTCATAAGTGTGTCCTAGCCACTTGTATTTTTCTTTCTTTTTTAATTCAGATATTTTTTCTTAATCCAGAAAATTCATTTTATTTCATAAAAGCCAGAGGCTATGGAAACCACAAAAGGTCCAAGGAACACAATCAGATAGTCAGATTTAAGCAGAGAAATCATCTATTGCAAGATTCTATCTGGCGAGAGTGTAATGAAATAGAAATACCTAGTATATAATGAAATTTGGAGTCACAGATCTGGTATCTGATTAAAGAGACTGTATTTTCTAGAAATTTATTATGGTATATTTTCTGTAAGGAAACAACAATGAAGTTTATTTATACATTTGCTCATAGTACTTAAAAATGCATATGGACTGTGATACCATTAGTTCATCTTCACTATGGACGAGGAAACTGAAACTTTTTGAGATTCTGCCTAAAAGAAGGTGGCACATTTAAGACTCTGGCTAAGTTGTTTGTTTGTGCTCTCCCATTGCACACACTAAAACAAGTATGGAAAAAGAAAAGAGAACTACAAACATAAGAAAGTGGGGTGAGGGTATTTTCTGAAGTCAGAAAATAAAGAATGAAGACAGGCATAGGGTCAGACATGGCTATGGGTTATACATTGTATGTCAGTATTTCACAGCAAGGAATGATGTTTGCCTTTATTACACTCCAAAGGCATACTACTGAGTCAACATACCAAATAAATAGTTGAGCACCAGATAAATATTTGATAGTTGAAGTCTCTAAGTCATTACATTGTTCTCAATCAATATTTTTATAAAAACAGCTGAGTGACTAGCATTGGTAAATTGTTTTTGAAGAAAACACTTTACAAAATGATATGCATGCCCTTTAGATAAATGAAGATATGAATGTGGATGACCTTGTTTCAACTTCATTTGCTTGATAAGGATTAACTGTTTTTCTCTTATGGATTGCACAGTCTTAGAACACTACAGCTAACTAATGAAAATAGAATTTCTTAATTTAAAAAGTAATTTCAGCACAATTCAAGTTTTTTTGGTTCTACATGAGAGCTATTCATTAAAAATGTTATCAAGTTTTATCAATAAGTTTCTTTTCAATATCCATGTTCACATCATCATATGATGTTATTTATCACTCATTTCTAAGTTCTGCCTTCTCTGGTACATCTCCCCTCAAATAGTTCTTGCTAGGTTTGCTTCAGGACGATGGGGACTTCCTGAGACAATGGACTCCAGATGTGGTTGATTTCAAACTGCCTCACCTTTCAATTTCTTGTTGAGCTACATCCACACCTCCACCACAAATGAAGAAAAGACAAAAGCCAGCTGTAGTGCGCATGCCTTTAATCCCGGCACGTGGAAGGCAGAGGCAAGCAGATCTCTGTGAGTTTGAGGCCAGCCTAGAATATATAGTGAGTTCTAGGACATCCAGAGCTACATATCGATAAAGGAAGNGGGGGGAGGAAAGGATGAAAAAAGGAAGGAAGGAAGACAGTAAGTATATAATCACTTAGCCAAACTTCTTTAAATTTGAAAGGCTTTAGAAATAAATTTTAAATGCAATCCCAAAGTTATGATAAATTTAATGTTTTTAATATGCTAAATGTATCCTATGGCAACAGTTGATAACCAAAAACATTACAATCAAAATATTAGTGTTTCTGAAGTAAAATATATGAATAATCATATGAAGTGCATTGAATAAAGAATATTGCGCCCTATTTAGACCCGTCAGATTTTGCCATCAAATTAGTTTGATTAGTTTTAAAATATACCTTTTATGAGTTTCATATTTATAAACAAGGGATTCCATTCCCGCATTAACTAAACCGTTAGTGGCTTATTCAGTCACAGTAAAAGCAACATTTCTATTTCCAGACACTAGGGCATCTGTACCTATGAGTGCATTTCAGCCTGTCTTCTTCCAAGCCTTTCTGAACTTGAAATCTGCCTAAAATTAAACTCTACCTATATCAGGGACAAGCATTAGCTATGATGATGTAAGGAGAACAATACTTAGCCCAGAAGAACTACAGACACTAAAGACCAGCTGACATTTGAACAAAAACATGGAATACATGTTATTTAGATAATAAACATAGTGATCATTCTACCAAGCCATGCTAACTTGAATACTCATTGACCTGAAGTTAAATGCTCTCCGTGACCTGAGCAGACCTTTCTACCTCTTTGTATTCAAGCTATAATAAAACCCTTCAAGGTCCTCAAGTTTGTCTCCCTGCTCTGCAACTGTTTTGATTTTTTAATTTTTGTCTGATTTTTCCATCACATTTCCCTTTCCACATATAGCAATTTGAGTTTACTCATGGTAATATATTTTGTAGATATGAACAAATGAAGTGAGACCAAAGTGCCTGGATTCAATAATATTTGGTCTATTGTTGTAATGGTTAATTTCAACTGTCAAACTGTTGACTTCCAGAATAATTTTGGAGCATTTAGAAGACATCACTGCTAATGCCTATAGGAAAATGTCTAGATTTGGCTAACTATGATTAGAAGACATACCCATTATGTGTGGCATAATTCCCTAGGTAGGAATCCTGGAATTTAGAAAATGAGAAAGTGAGCTGACTGTAAGCATCCATCATTCTCTCCCCAACTAGGATGCAATGATTAGCTGATACAAGCTCCTGTTGCCTCTAGGTTTCTGCCATAATGGACTTTACTCTTGAACTGGGAGATGAAATAAGCCCTTACTATTTTGAATTTCTTTTGACAGGGCTTTTGTATTTTAAAAAATCAGAGCAAAAGAAAAGTAACTGGGGCATATATATACCATTTATAGTTAGTTATTGACCTTAAACAATATGATTCTATGTGACTACCCTCTGAGTTCTACAGTCTGTAAAATGGAGGTAACATTTAACTCATGTTATACAAAGAAGAAAATACATGAAAAATAATGTTTCACCTGTTCATTAAATATTATTAATTAATTAAATATATTTGTTGCAGTCGATGTATCATGCATAGTAGCAACTCCTACGAACACAATGAGGGACAAGGAAGACTCTGCCTTTGCTCTCATTGTTCACAGTTAGTGTTGCTGCAGCATGGAAAAATCTAGATATCTTCCCCCTCCTTTTTTAAAACCCACTTAATATCTTATTTCCCTTAAAACCAATAAGGTATATATGACACCCCAATTCTGTCATAGGAATATTTATTACATTAATCATACTAGTTTATCAACATTTTTATACTGTGAGCTCTTAGAGCAGGCTATATATTTATCTAATATCAGTGCCTATGAGCTAGCCAAAGCTTAAGTGACATTCAAAGAATTAACACATAGTTGGATAAAAAGAAAGAGGAGAGAAGGCTGGGAAAGAAGGGGTAAAGGAAGAGAAGGAAATGAGAGAGAAAAAGTAAGGAGATAAGATAGGAAGAAAATATTTTCCTTTCTTTTGATTCATAAACTAGTTCTATGATTAATTATATTAGAAAATTATATATTATGTGTTACATAAGAGTGATCAAATAAAGCTGAAAAACTCTACACTTGTCTAAAAATATTATACTATTTTATGTTCATACTCCAAACATGATAATTACTGTTGTTATAGATCCTCAGTGGCACTTATAAATAGATATTTACTAAGTAAATTTTTACTGATAGATAAAATATGAAATCTTATATACTAGTGAAATAATAGTGATGTTTGGTTACTTATATACCTTTCACAATGCTTAAAGCATTTGCTCAAACACTTGTCACAGAAAATAAAAATATTCAAAATCTTCTCTCCTACATTTTTGAAATGCATGTGGCATTACTGCTGTCTATACTCATCTGACTACACAACAGCATCATAAACCTTCTTGCAGACAACAGGCTGTAGCTCAATACCATGAATTAATCTTTGCTGAACTCTTTAGTCTTATTTTTCCAGATTATGGTAGTCACTATTCTACTCTCAACCTCCATGAGACTAACAGTTTTCAGTTCTAAATTTACATGAGACATGCAAATCTTGTCCACTTGTGTGGGACTTATTTTATGTGACATAGGATTCTCTAGATGCATCCATTTTAGTGCAAAAATACAATATTTTTATAATTGTTGTACATATACACTATGTTTTTCATATCAACTCATCTACTGATGGACACTTGAGATATTTTCTTTGCTTTGCTATTATGAATAATACTGCAATATGGGAGTACAAATGTCATTTTGACAGACTGATTCCAATTCCTTTGGATGAATGCCTAGTTGGGGGATTGCTGGATCACACGGTAGTTTTATTTTTAATTTTTGGAGGAAATTTTTCTTAGAGAAAGGTTTGAGCAGAAAATCATCATGGTCATCACCTCTCTATACACACACATACCAAATGTAAAATGATGAAAACTTGTGGATAAGAACAAAATGGTTCGTAAGCCTACCAAGACTAGATGAATGCAAAGATTCCCATGAAAGTGTAAAGCACGGAGGGGAGCAGAAAAAAAATGTAGAGCTCAATAAAAATCAATTAAAAAAAGAGAAAGAAAGTCAAAATGAAAAAGAAATCATGGGAATTTGAATCTTGAGATTCTATGACACTAGAAATCATATCTTAGGCACCAATTAAATACTACAATGTCTCTGGAATGTCTTCCTCATATTCCACAATCCCTTAATGTATAACCTTACTGTGTTCTATTGCTGGAGAGAAACACCATGACCACAGCAACTCTCTTAGAGGACAGCATTTAGTTATGGCTTGCTTACAGTTTAAGAGATTTAGTGTATTATCATCATAGCTATCAGCATGTAAGCAGGCAGGAAGATGTGCTAGAGAAATAGCTTAGAGTTCTATAGGTAGATCTTCATGCTGCAGGAAGAGAGAGTGACATTGGGTCTGGTTTGAGATTCTGAAACTTCATAGCTCACCACAGCAAAACAATTTCTCCAACAAGGTCACACCTACTCCAACAAGGCTGTACTTCCTAATAGTTCCACTACCTGTGAGCCCATGGAGGACATTTTCATTCAAACCTCTACACTATTTAATTTTAACTATCTTCACCTATCTGTCTCTGTTTCTGTCTCTCTCTCATATATTATATATATATATACAAACATACACATATATATTAGATAGATAAATGTATATAAGGTAGTAGTAAATTATATGCATATATAGGAAGATATCTTAAATATACACATATGCATATAAGTCACCAATTAGGTATTTTCTATGCTTATATAATGAACTGTTTTTTCAATAAGGCTAGCTGTCACAAAGTAGAAACCCACGATGCTTGGGTTTGGCTATATGCTTTACTATAACATAGTGCAACAACACCTCTTTCTCAAACATTGGCATGTATCATTGAAAAAGACTGAAGTTTATGATTCACTGAAGTACTCAAGACTTTTATGTGACAGTATCCAGATTGATACATAAAAGCACTTCTACCATATCACTATCTACATTTTCCATATACACAGGCCTTAATAAATGTTAGACGAATGAATGCATAAACAATGGGTATGCTAAGTCAGTTTTAATATTGTTGTTGGGCATCATATGACAAGCTGATAAACTACTGAGGGATCATTTTCTTATATATAAATGAAGGAATTAAATAGATAAGGTTTGTTTTGGCTCACTATGCGAGAAAGTCATGATGTCTTTATATGTAAAGACGGGTGTATGTTGTGCAATATTATAAGAGCTACCTTTGGAGTAGTTCTCAAATTCTTGCTGAAAGATCCATTTGATAATTTTATGGTTCATTTCTAGTGAAGTAGCACAACCTACTTTATTAAACTTTGACTACTTTAGAGTTAATGCTAGAACTTTTTTATTAATTTTGTTCATTGATAACTGTCTCTAAAATGCATTCTGATTATTCTCTCCTTGTTACCCTTTATTTCCTACCTGTCCCTCTAACTTCAACCTCAACACCCCTTCCAGTCTTTTTCCTAGAATCATAACTTTTGTTATTTATGAGACATTTATTAATCAATGGACATCTGTGGAACTATTGCATTGGAATTCTTCATTGGAAAATGAACTATCCATGGGCTGTCAATGGTCAGCCATGGATGGAGAAAGGACTCAGGGCAACCCTACTTCTCAGTGTTTAAATATGTGCTCTTGTTAGATTCAGAGAGGTGGGAGAATAATTACTTTCAAATGTTTTCACTTGTTCATTTTATTTCTTTTTATAGCCACAACTAAACTACATTTGCATATAACTATCCCCCTCCTCCCCTCTCCAACTCCTCTCATGTCTTCTGACATTCTGCTCTCAATGCTTTACCTCCTCTTCTAGAATTGTTGATGGTCCCATCCTACTCTTCCTATCTCCCTCTATCCCTCTTTCTCTCTTCACACACACAGAGACACACACTATGTCCAATGAGTGTTGCCTCAGCTGGATAGAGTAAACTCTCACAAGCCCCTACTCTTAGATGAAGAGCTAGACTTTTTTCCCTGAAGGAAACATCTACCCTCCATTACATTATTTTATATTGATAGTGTGGGGAAAGCATGTGCTCTAGCACACATGTGAAGATCAGAGGACAATTTGGGGAAGTCTGTTCCTTCTCTCCACCATGTGGGTTCTGGAATACTAACTACGTCTTGGCAATGAGCACTTAAACTCAGCCACCTCGCCCTCGCTTAGACATCTTTCTTTTTATAAAAGACAGATTTGAGAGATCAGGCTGTCACAGCTTATAGACATCTTTCATTTCTTTGTAACACATACGATTCCACTGAGATTTTAAGTAGTGAAGTAGTAGGATAACTAAACTGAAAAAAGGTTCTCCGTGCTGACAATAACATAGAAATAATGTCAAAACATTCAAAATCTTACATTATTCAAAAATATCCAAAATTATTCAAGTATGTCAAAGTATTCAGAAGCTTACAGTAATGCTTGCTGTTTAATCTTTGTAAGTCTATTAGTTTTTGGTACTGATCCTATGTTTTATAAGCACTAAGACGAGTGATACAAACATTTGCTGATATTGATACATTTATAACATTCTAGGCTTTTGTATCTGTGGTGTAGTTGGTTACAAACACCTTTTCAGCTTCTTAATGCTTTTCATAAATGCTCTACCAAATAAGAATTATAATATTTTAGGCTAAAGTGGTAAGAGAAGCATCATAAAAAGGAATATGTTTTGAAACAAGATATCTATATTAAAATGCCACTTCCAACTCTGTGTAGTCTTGGTCAAGTAACTGAGTCACTTTACTTGTAACATGGTTGTTGTAAAATGTCCAATGTACTATGAAAATATTAAACATGTTAATCATACATATAACAGTGCTTGGTATTGTGAAGTTCTCATTTAATTGCTGTGATAGTGAGCTTTTAATTTTAACATACCCTACCTGTTTCCAGCATCTTAGTCTTCTATTCAACTACCTAATTTCAGAGTAAAATCAATTCTTCAAGTAAATATCATAGTTTTTGTTTCCTCTTAACAGACAAGAAAGCCTATGTTTACATGGCTCCAGCGGGTTTAATGGCTACCCATATACCATGGACTGAAACATTTCATAAAAGGTTATCCTTATCATGTATGGAAGTGAAGCACAGCTTCAGGAGGGATGCACTCGGAGTAGTGAGGAGGAACAGGACACCCAGTAGGAAAGCGATATCAGCCATTTCAACCCTGGCAATCAACAGGAGATATACACTCACATATAGAATAGGATTAAAATTCTAATTTATTGTTTTCTAGTTCAATACAGTCTGTCCCCTTAAGTCCTTTCTCATGCCTGAATTAAAATTATTTTCTGATACCACTTGCTACAGATATTACCAAGGGATTAGTAACATACTTGAACTTGGAATTATTTATAAATGTCACCACAAACATCCTGACATGAAAGGAAATCCGGGCTTCTGAGAATATAGCTGACAAAAGGGTAGGAAAAGGAGAAACTCTGTGACATCATGAACTTGGAGCACTCTTTGACAGTTTCAAAGAACCAGGAATTCAGATTAGCTACTACTCTAGAAGCTCCAGCTTAAATATTGAAGGAAAATAGAATTATGTGTGTCTGTTCTGTGTGTGGTGCGGGTCTACACATATTCATGTGTGTAATGTGTATTGTGGGGGTGGGGCTCTATACATATACATGTCTGTTCTGTTTGTTGTGGAGGTCTACACATATACGTGTGTGTTCTGTGTGTGGTGGGGGTCTACACATATACATGTGTGTTCTGTGTGTGGTGGGGGTCTACACATATACGTGTGTGTTCTGTGTGTGGTGGGGGTCTACATAAACATGTGTGTTCTGTGTGTGGTAGGGTCTACATAAACATGTGTGTTCTGTGTATGGTAGGGTCTACATATACGTGTGTGTTCTGTGTGCGGTGGGGGTCTACAAATATATGTGTGTGTTCAGTGTGTGGTAGGGTCTACACATAAGTGTGTGTTCTGTGCGTGGTAGTGTCTACATATATACGTGTCTATTCTGTGTATGGTAGGGGACTGACACATATACTCACTTGTATGTGTGAGTGAGTAAGTGAGTGTGTGTGTGTTTGTGTGTGTGTGTTTACGTGTGCCAGATGTTGATTTCAGGTATCTTTCTCTATTTCTCCCCACTAGGGTTGTTCAAACAGCAAACTCACAGTGAACCAGAAGCTAACTGTCTAGTGAGTCCCTGGGATATACCTGTCTTCCTTCCTCCAACAATGGGGTTACAGACACATGTACATGACCAGCTTCTTATGTGTGTACTAGAGATCTGAACACAGGTCCACATGTACATACAGCCAGCACATTACCTAATGAGTCATCTCCAAGCCCGAACGATGTATTTATTTAATACATCATTAGTGTGGATTGCCTAAAATATTATTTAATTTAGAATTCTGAAAATTGTAGAAATCCCAAGTGCAGACAGCAGATTAAACAAGTACATAGAAGGTCATTGTTTGAATAATCAACAGCATTCCTTGATGGGGTATTATCCTAGAGTGTTTCTATCAATTTTATTTAGTTAAATATATTTTGTATGTCTTTAAAAACAAAAAACCCACAAATATATTTTGGATGCTGTTTCATAAAAAATACAACTCTTTTATGATCTTTTTTGAATGAAACAAATGATTCTTTACATGACAGTAGACAGAGATACTAGCATATGAGCCATTTTATTCATGCAGAAAAATTAATCTGATTATAATCTAACCTTAATTCCTGGATTTTAAGATACCAGAGTATTTGACCTGTATCTAAATATAAAATATTAATTATCTGAGCTTCACTCTTCTGTTACAGAAGAAAATGAAGGCCCTAACCAACTGTTCTTGTTTTCACAAAAGAAAAGGTCAGTTATGGCAAAGGATTTGATATGTACCACACTTTGTTCTGGCTGATTCACATACCTTTATTGCTAATAATAAATTTCCTTATAGATAAGGAGATTCCTTCTGGGAAATATTTGCTGGGTATCCTATCAAGTATGAGTTGAAAGGGAGCAGACTGGAATTAGGCAATTCTAAACTAAGATTTCAGACTTAAATTCTATTATTCTACAAAGACACCCATCCTTCTGCAATATTGGCTCCAAATATTCATTTATTCTATAGATAAAATCCTTTACTCTTTAGAATGTAGTAGTGTCGGTGGTGACTCATGCACGCCTTTAATCCCAGCACACAGGATGCAGAGGCAGGTGGATTTCTATGAGTTAGAGGCCAGCCTGGTCTGCAGAGTGAGTTTCAGGACAGGCTCTAAAGCTGTACAGTGAAACCCTGTCTTTAAAAATAATGCAGCAGTATCTACAATTAATGATTTGAGATAGTGGAGAAGAGAGAGACAAAATAAAGTACAGCATGAAAACCCTAAACTGCCCCACGAAGTGAGGAAAGGCTCCAACAGAATGACCAGTGGGAGGAAGGACCAGTGGAGTAGAAGAAAAGAACAGACATTCTTTGATGAGATACAAACAAGCCACGGGAAAATCACAGAATCTAGCATCCACTGCAATAGCTGGACAAAGTTTCTCATATACAATTCACATTAGAGACAGAAATGAAAGTGAAGAGGAAGGCAGAAGCAATATTGAATAAGGCCTTGTAGGTAATGACAGAAATTTGGACTTGAGCCTGACTGAGGTCACTGAGAAAGGCCTTAAGGGGCAATTGTAAGTTTGGGCTTTAAAAAATTGTTTTGGACAATGAAAAGAACAAGGCTTCTTACATTACTTCCATTCTAAAATTTTTTTCAAGAAATTTTCATAAGACATTAGATAAATATATATTTGAAATGATTTTATATTCTAAAATACAAGTTATATAACATATTTTATATAAATATAATTTTTTGTTTTTTATATGCTACAAATTACTTCTACCATAGAATATATATTTAAGATGGCTACTTGATATCATATAATTTTGTCTTTTATTATAAAAATCAAATTTTCATACTTATGAGATTGATCTACTACTTCATATTCCAATTAACAGTTAAAATTAGACTAAGTATTTAATATTATAGGACATAAAGTATCTTCAATGGTTTTATGACTTGACTTATATTTTTATTTCATAGTCATCAAAAATGAGAATTCTTGTTTGCATAAATACATAGTACAAAATGGTAGATATATGTCAAGAGTCATTTAAGAAATTGTTATACATTCCACCCTAATCTCAAGCCAAAATCCACGGAGTGACTTTTTATGTAACTGGAATTAACTCTATTTTTTTTAAATTCAGAAATAAATTTAAAATTAGCAAATTTTAAACTTAAACATTATTACACAATACAAGCAAAAGATGATACTAATTGATATTTGCATATTGAGAAATAATGATAGGAAAACAATAAAATATGTATATTCCATAATTAAACCATTGGTTATTTTCTGTAAGAACTCAAAATGTGATGCGCACAATAAAAATCACTTCAATTTATTGTATACAATAGCCTAAAAGTTGAGTTGAGGTACGTCAGGTAGCATTGCCATTATTGCATAGTAGCTCCAGATCTTCTCTTAGACTTCTGACAGACAAACCCAGAGGCTATGCCTATTACAGCTTCTTTTTTATTCTACTTTATTCTAAATTCATCTTCTCTGGCGCTGATGACCATAGACCCCAACTCATCACCAAATGTTTGATTGAAGACCCACAGAATCTATTGCTACAAAAGGCAAGAGCTGTCTCTAGATTTCTCCAAAAACATAGCTATTCTACTGACATTGATTCCTTACTTCTCAATTTAGGGTCTAGTGATCTTTCTCTATTCACCCAAGTGAGTTCCTTATCATAACTGTTTCTGACAGTTCTTCAGGTTTTCCAACAGTCATAAATAGACTAATAACTTGAACAAATTTCCTATGTTGCTACTATAACTTGAATCTTAAATGTACCCCCAAAGGCCCATGTACTTTGAAGCTTGGTTCCTAGCTTGGCATACTGGGAGTTGGTAGAAGGCTTCATGAACGGTAGAGATTAGTGGCAGAGCACAGTCACTGGGATATGTCCTTAAGGAGGATAGGGTAATCTCAGGGCTCTCCTTTTCCTCTCTTTTCGTCTTCCAGGCATAAGGTGGATGACTTTGCTTCATCAGAAACCTCCACTATACTCCCAAAGTAATAGAAACAACTAGACATGCATTGAAAAATCCAAAATTGAGAAAAGTAACCCTTTTGTCTTTATAAGTTTATGTACCTCAGGTATCTGTTATAATCACAGAAAACCAACAAATGCATGAAACTGGTAACAAGAAGGATTAACTACATATGATAGTGTGAAAAGTTCTTGGAATTATTGCAAGAACTGTTATGAAAGTTTGAAGAAGAAAATTTGGAATACTATAAAATAGTTTTAACATAATTTTGGTGAGAACACCGAAGAATAGAATGTTGACAGAAAGGTAGACAGAAAAGGTGTATCTTAGGATGTTAATGACAACTGGATTAGAGGTTTGCATTGCTACACCATGGCAAAGAATTAGGAATACTTTGTCCATGACCTAAGATTTTATGAGAGGCTAGATTTAAAAGTGGTGGAGTAGTTTATCTGGCAGGTAAATCTGAAGCAGAGAAGTATTCAGGGAGTTAGCATGAGTATGACTATCTGCTCTTAGACAAACAAGAGTATGATTCAGAAATAAAGAAGAATAGAACAGAATGATATGGAAAATTTGCAGTGTATCCATAAAAGAAATGTGTTCAGAAGGTCATGTGGATAAGAGATTAGCACCTTTAGAAGAAAAGAGATAGAAGATAGACATTTGGCAACGGGACACTAGGTTAGATATGTATAGGCCATCATAAGTGTGAAGGGAAACAAATTTCCCTCAAAAACGATTTCAGAGAAAGGTCTCTAGAGTAAAAGAGTTCCAGGTACTTTATGAAGCCAAAACCATCTGTGGTATTATAGCCTGTACTCAGCTGGCAAGCTAGGCAGCTTGTTCCAGTGGGCCCAGGTACACTAGGCATTGAACCCTAGGGTTAACCAAGTGATTCTGGTTTTACAAGCATGCAGAATTCAAGAGTAATAAGAGCATGTATGTTTCCATGACAATTTCATAGGAATGATTGACAGGCTTAGCTGTGTGTTGTAGTGTTGGAGTTCCTGAGAATACCTAACAGGGACTCTGAGAGTGAATTTGAAGCTGTGATGGAGAAACTGGGACACTAGAGGTGCTGGGGTCAGAAAATTTGGCTCTGGAAAGCTACAGCTTGAGAAGCCAGGGTAGATCACTATGAGAGAGCTACAGTCAGAAGTGTTATAAGGGCATGACATCCAAGTCCTAT
This sequence comes from Bramus lutescens, assembly GCA_001685075.1. Classification (NCBI taxonomy): domain Eukaryota; kingdom Metazoa; phylum Chordata; class Mammalia; order Rodentia; family Cricetidae; genus Bramus; species Bramus lutescens. The sequence continues at coordinate 22,539 of LOEQ01006480.1, read as the reverse complement.
AAGAGCATAACTGCGGGACTACATGACAAATGCAGGCCTATGACTGAATGCTTGCCCTGCTGATGCTGTCTTGCTTTTGCCAGTTCCCTCCCTGCCATCTTTCTTTGCTCTCATTCAGATGGCATGATTATGACATGCTGTTATATATTTGAAGTATGTAGTTTCCATTCTATTTCTTATAGACACTAACAGCTAAGTTTTCCTTGAGTATAAAAGGAAACATGGAAAAGGAAACTGTAGAGCAACATAAACTTTCACACTGAAGGAAAGATCAAATGATTAAGACATTGGCGACTCTCAGATATTGACCAAAGGCATTGTATATTGTGGCCTAGACACAAGTATTTAGGATGTCAGGAATGAAGTTTTAGAGTTTGTATCTAGAAAGACATAGGGGTCAACACCTGAGGCTTGACCCCCAACTTCGCATCATTGTACTAATATAGGAAATGGTAAAAATCTTGGGTGATGAGGTATAGTTCTTTATATGAGATATATATTCTTGAAGGGGATTAGAAGATTATGTTTTTATCTCTGTCTCTTTATCTCTCTAAGACAGTGTGTGACTAAAGCAATGACTTAATCAACAGACATGTTCACTCCTTTGTAAGTACAAGCTCTTATAAACTCTTTGTCATGGAGAGTGGAAAATAATATCATTGAGCTTTTTCAGACTCTGATCTCCCAAGACTATTGCAATTTCTTTGGTAACAACTATTTCAAGTGCTTGGGATAAGAAATAATAGATACTACACTGTAATCTAATTTTTCTAATCTTTGAAAGGCTGAAATTGTTTTTAAGGACCACTTTCATATCAAACTCAAGAATAATTTTTTTCAAAAAAAACATAAACTGGTCAATCGTTGAAATTCAGTTCTTTTCATGCAAATTTTCCCATATCATTCATGGATTAAATAGTCACTGAACTGACTTTATCTAACTCTGATCCTTGAGGGGAAGATTTCATGGTGTGAGCCAGAGTCCCACTGCCTAAGATGCATTATTGTTTGAAGAAGTACCTTAAATGATAAACTAGTAATATAGCTGACACTAAAAATAGGTACAATAAAGAAATAACATTTTAGAGTCTCAGTCATCCTAGCCATGTATAAGAACTCAGTATCAGCCTACACATAGTAACTGTACACCAGCATTACTACAATGATAAATAAAATTATGCATAGAAAAAAGCATACGGAGGGACTTCACTGGGATGATGATATTGGTTCTCTTTCTACAGAATAAACTCTACAAGTGATTTATAATTAGTTATCTTTCTTTGGAATGTTCATTTCACAAAATACTTCCTGAGATAATTTTTTTTAATTCTGCAAAATATACATTGTTGACAGGATATTGCTAGACATTGGTGATCAAAAGTGGCACTAGGACAGAAACAGATTATTTCTGTTGTAATTGCTGACCAGTAAGATCCCATAGACAGCAAACATGACAAGTTATTGACATTGCTTTTGGTGACCTTCTACACACTAATACCCTATTTCTGAAGATAACACATACTTGAATCACAGAACATGGGGAAGTAAGATTTGTACTGAACTGGAAGTGCCATCCCTACTGTCTTGGTTAGAGTTTCAATTGCTGTAACAAAACACCATGACCAAAAAGGAAGTTGGGGGATAAATGGTGTATTGGGCTTACACTTTCACATCACATTCAACATCAAAGGAAGTCAAGACAGGAACTCAAGCAGGGCAGGAACTGATGCAAATGCCATGGAAGAGTGCTGCTTACTGGCTTGCTCCTCATGGTTTGTTTACTGCTTTCTTATAAAACCCAGGACCACCAGCCCAGGGATGCAACCAACCACACAATAGGTTGTGCTCTCCCCCATGAATCTCCAATTAAGAAAATTCCCCACAGGCTTGCCTGTAACACAATCTTATGGAGACATTTTATCAGGTGAGGTTCTTTCCTCTCTGATGACTCTAGCTTGTGTCAAATTGACATAAAACTAGCCAGTACAACTACTATCTAATTTTCATAGTGATGAAAGGTACTATTCATCCATGAGGAGGAAAGTAATCTTTAATCATGTCTAGCTGTGTAGTGATAGGGGAGCGGGCCTGCTTTTCATCCTGCCCAGCTCCTGCACGGCTAGCTTATACCCCAAAAT
>LOEQ01006480.1:0-20286 GCA_001685075.1 Bramus lutescens | reverse complement strand
CTTTATTAACCAATGAAAGTAACACATAGACAGAAGACCCTCCTACATCATAGCTGTGCACTCTTTAATCTACCATAATGACTGGACAGGTAAGACATGCCTACTGGTGCATTAGTGGCACAAACATCAGGGGAGTAACCAGCTACTTCCTAAATAAATTTAAATCTCACTCCACAATATAAAACCCATACCTAGTAGCATTGCCTAGTCAAGAACCTAGGGCTAGACAGGTCAAAGGTCCTAGGGAGGAACATATTATAATTAAGCTGTCATATAGATATAGTATTAAATTTAATCCTAATGACTTACTGTTATATCCATAAATTAATACATCTCTCAATATTCCACTGAGAAGCATCTATTTTTGTGCATGGTAATTAGCACAATGAACCACAGCTGGCCATTATTCCTCCTGTAAGAGTCAGAGGTGTTGAATAGCGAGGAACAGTATACTTTGAACACAGCAGAGTAGCTGATATAGGAACTTACAGTGTAGGACAGCATGAACAAGACATTTATAAGCACAAGACAGACAAATTCCCAGCCTAGAAATGAGAACTGGGCATAATATTCCATCCCCTACACGTGAAGCTATTGGTCATTGTTAGCTGTTGTGAGAGAGGAGGCCAGTTTTCTCTAAGAGTGAATCCCTTAGAAAATCAACCATACTCAAATGGAAGATAATACAACTAAGAATATTTGGGTAGCACAAGGCTTTTGAACACAAATTGGGCAGGCAGGAACATGAGGGTGGTTCCGAGAAGAGCTGAGAAAAGGGTGTGAATATTATCAAAGCGGGTGGTACCAAGCTCTGGAAGAACTAAGTGATAACTGACTGATTTTTAAAAATGACACTGATAGGAGGCACCCTCCCTCCAAGCAGCCACCCTCCCTCCAAGCAGCCACCCTCCCTCCAAGCAGCCACCTGCCCTCCACCATTGATTTTTTTTTAAATGAGAACAAAAAAGTTCCACTTTGAAGAGAATGACCTCTGGGTTGATTAAGAATTGAAAAATGTTGAATTTATGCTATAAATTTTGGCTCAAGCTGAAGAGACGCTAATGTGACTGGAAGTCCTGCCACAACTGTCGGAGGTAAAAGATGGATCTGAAATTCATTTTTCAACAGTTTTGCTTAATCCATTAGGACAAATCCAGTTTTTTTTTTGTGAACAGCTTCTCTAAAACACAGAGATCCATTCCCTACTACTTCACATCCTAGAAACACTTTGAATGGATATTTTAATACTTAATTGAAATACAACCCCACCTTTCTTTCCCTAAAGAGGAGGGGAAGGGCAGAAAAAAACAGACAGGTAAAAAAATTTCTCATATTGAGAATTTTCATGTCAAAGACAAATTTGGTGCAGGCAATCTACTGTATATTGGGATAACCTTCCCTTCACTCCTACATCTCTTAAAATTGAGTAAGTATAGTGGTTTGTTTCAAAGTTCATTTTAGCATTGTGCTTTCAAGGACCAGTTTCATTTATATCTGCCAATTCTGCATTTCAATTCCCTAATTGTTATTGGATATTTATTGTCATTCTAGTATTTCTTCTTAATGTTTACTTCAAAAAGAAGGGAACTGCTTCAAGCACAAAAAGCAAGCATAAGACAAGCTATCATTCTTGCCTATTTCTCTAAACAGTATTCATCTTCCAGGGTGACTTAAGAGTAAATGCTAGATACATATAACCCTGCAAGCTGAGCCACAATAGAGATGGATTTACTATTCAGAGGTACTGTTTGCTGTGACGTTAATATACCTTCTGTGGGGTAAAATTTTCTGTTCTCATATGTTTTTCTCTTTTTCAGTGTATTTATATCTTATAAAGTTATCATTCCAGCACAGTTATGGATTTCTTATTGAAAATAGATTCTTCTTTCTCACAATACATCTTGACCCTCCCTCCACACCTCTCAGTAACCTACCCTACCTCCCATCTTCTCTAAATCCACTCGTCCTTTGTTTCCTCTTCAGAAAAGAGACAACCGTCAAACTTGACAAAACAAATACAATAAGACAAGGCAAACGCTCTCCTATTGAGGCAGGACAAGGCAACTCAAAAGGAGGAAAAGAGTCCCAGGAGCAGGCCAGCAAAAGAGTCAGAGACACCCCCACTCCCACTGTTGGAAGCCCCACAAGAACACCAAGCTAACAGCTATAACATACAAACAAAGGGCCTGGTACAGGCTCAGTGTTTGTCACTTCAGCCTCTATGAGCACATATGAGCCCTGCTTAGTTGAGCCCTGTTTAGTTGATTCAATGAGTCATGCTCTCCTGGTGTCATCCATCCCCCCTGACTCCAACAATATTTCCTCCACCTCTTCCATGGGTTCCCCCAGTTTACTAGGGGAGAGACTTGAAGGAGACGTTTAACTTAGACTCTCTCTTCACATAACGTCTGGCTGTGGGTCTCGGTACCTGCTACCATCTGCTGTCAGAAGAGGCCTCTTTGATGACAACTTTAAAAGAAAAAAGATTAGTATTTTATTTAAAAGCAATATATCCTTAAAGAAATTTACCTTCCCTTTCTCAGAAGTATTAACTGTCAATAGCTTCTCCATGATAAAATATTCACTGGCTTTAACTTTATGAAGTTCTTGTACAGCCAACCACATTGTACAATGGTACTGCCATGTCCAAAAGACATACTTTCAGCTGTTCTACACCATAAGTATAAGGGCAGTACACAATGAACTCAGTGGATTATTTTTAAAAAGATGAACACAAGATTGAGATGGGTGGAGAGATGATAGATTTATATGAAAAGACTTAGGAGGATGAGTAGAAGGTATCTATGATCAAAATATATTGTTTGGAATTCTTACTTAATGAAAACATTGTATTCAAAAGACCACATTCTTAGTTATTTAATGCCTGGAAGACAGTATACACTTAGTAATTCACAAAAAAACTTGTGGGGTTCCCTACAAACACTACAGCTGACAAAGAAATAATCTACAAGAGGCAAAAAAGAAATGAAGTTTAATAAAACTTAGTTAGCTGCTGCCAATTCAAACTTCTAGAGTATAACACTAGGCAGTTTATTTTAGCTATGTTTAAGCACAGAACAATTTTGGAAAAAAAGTTTCCTGATGATAACTAGCTCAATCCCATATGTAAAACAAAGCCTGAGACATGTTTATATTGAAATTCTTTACAAAGCGCATTCTTTATAAAGCCTATTCCAAATGGTGGGGTCCATTGACTCAGAAACAATGCTCAAGATAAGGGGCTAGGGAGAATGGCTAAGGTAAACATAATAGCCTGTGTGAGTCAGGATTAGCCCTGCCCTACAGATAACATAGAAGCTACCCACGCTGTTGTAAAGCTCAAGTGATATCTCTCATAATGATGGTTTTCATAGACTGTCAAGCAATGCCCAAGACCTGGAGGGAGGTTGGTTCTAGGATAAACAAGCATATTTGTCTGGGGGATTCAGGTGAAGCCTGCCCCTACAAACAACAAAAGCTCATCATGTTTTAACTACATCCATTCCCAGAATTCGAGGAGGAAAACAGGTAAACACCATCCTTAGATGAGACAAGCCTGTATAATTTCTTGGTTTCCATAGAGCTTATCTGTGTGCACAAGGATGCAGTATATCTGTACACCTATATCTAAATGTATTTGTTTACCTATCTACCTATGTATCTATCTCTCTATGTACATACATGCTTATAGATTCATTCATCTATCCCATCAGTCTCTTCCAGCACAATCTTTTGAAACTATCTCATATATTTTGAATAAAGGCTAGTCAATATTTCCAGATTTTTTTTGTCTCTACAATGGTTGATTCTATGTACCAATTTTATTGGTTTAAGACATATAGCTAGTAAAATATTTCTAAATATGTCTGAGAATACTTCCAGAAAAGGAGAGTCTGAATTAGTCTGAGTAAAGAAAATCTACCTTCAGCAGTGAGAGCAGCCATCATCCAATCATGCAAGGACACAAATGGAACAAAAAGGCACAGGGATAGAGAATTCTCTCTTTCTAATAAACAAAACCTAACAACAAAAATATAGTAGTATCATTAGATCAAAAAGGACAATAAACTGATTTTATTAAATATGTCAATAAAGAGACACATTTTCTTAGAGAAATAAAACACATGAGAATATTCTCTACTTCAGTATCTGTATGGCGGAACTCCTGAACCTCAGAATTTTCAGTCTCACTTAAAATTGACTTTCCTGGTTTTTCATCTATTACATAGTATAGGGTAGGAATTCTCATCCTCTAAATTCAAGTTAGATGATTTCCATAATATATCTTCTACAAATTGATCTCTCTTCTTCCTTCCTTCAGTCTTTTTATTTCTTCATTCCTTCATTTCATTCTCTATTTCCTTCCTTCCTTCCACTGCTCCTTCCTTTCTTTGATTCTTTCTTTCCTCCTTCCTTCATTCTTCCTTTCTTCCCTCTGTCTACCTACCTACCTTCTTACCTATGTTGGTTGTTTCTCTGGAGAACACTAACAAATACATCATCTCTATCAGTAAATATAACTTTTCCTCTACTGGTTTAAGCCCAAAATTTTGAAGAGTCTTAGATTTCGTCTTCCTATTCTACTTACTACCTACAATAATAAATAACAAATTCTAATTTAAAATATATTTCTTAATCTGTTCCTTTCTGTCCTCCATATTTTAGGCCACTATCTCTTAAATTCATGATGATTGATGACTACCTTAATTGTCATCATAGAAACTTCATTCAGCAACTGATAAAAGCAGATGCAGAGATCCACAGTTAGCACTGGGCTGAGCTCCCAGAGTCCAGTCAAAGAGAGGGAGGAGCGAGACTATGAGCAAAGAGGTCAAGGTCTCTCTTTGTTTCTGTGGAATATTCAGATAGAGTCTCCTACTAGTAACTTCCTCCCATTCCTCTCTTCATTTATCTGATTGCTTCTTTATATTCTTCTCATGTAAACTTAAAAATCATTTCTTAAAGAGGCCTGTGATTAGTTGCTGTCATATATATTCCAGGCTTTTTGTCACAGAGTGAAGATCTATCTATACCTGTTCAGACTCCATGCAACGAGGCCCTAAGCTCCAGGGTCAGTGTATCTGTAGAGTAGGTCTCTACAGAAGGAGTTATTATTAAATGTGGTCATAAAGATGGGGTCTTAAGGTCCAAAAAGACCGGTGCTCTAGTAAGAGGATCATGCAGCAAGCTTACTTTCTGAGTATGCTCAAGGAGGGCAGGCCATTAGCATAGAAAAAAAGGTGGCCATATGTAAGACTGGAGGAAAGTGTTCAAGAGGTCAAATTTCCTGACACTTTGATGTGTCCACAACCCTGAGAAAGTACATCTGTTGTGCAAGCCCTTCCTTTTTCATAATGTTTTGTAATGAGAGCCAGAAAAGACTATTATATTCTACTTTTTCTGTTGCGGTATTCAGTGTAAGTTCTGTCAGTAACCATCTGTGGTGTCCTGTTTTAGTGCTGTAAGCTTTTACTTACCTTTAATAATCTGTGTCAACTTCTAGAAATATATTTAAAACAAATACAATACAAGCATATTAGAAAAATACTTTTAAAATAATATTTAATTAAAATATTTTAGCCAAATTATACTTGGGAAAACTTCACACAGTCAACCACAGCTAGTGCTTGATCAATGCTCTCCAGTTCAACTTAAACTTTTTCAAATTTCTGATGATAATAAAAGTGATGGATACTTAGCATAAACTGGATTTTAATCTTTCCCTGGGCTGGTGATATGTAAAATGATACTATGTCCCAATGCATATGAAGCATTTATTCAAATATAAACGAATTATGGGTTGAGGAGGATCTATATATTTTGTTTTTAAAAGCAGACTATTTTCAGAGTCATGTGGAGAGAGAAAGTTCTCAGATTTATTTCCTTGCTGGGATGGCCCTCAAAAATGTACCACCTTCATCCCTTCTATTTACAGGTCACCTGCAAAACCCATTTATACTTGCCAAGGACCACTGCCTCCTCCTATCAACTCACCTTCCATTTGGCAAACATATTTTTATTGGTTATATCCACTCACCTAATATATTTCAGGGGTGGCTATAAGAAATATGGAGGTGAAACAAAAATATATTCTTTTATTTGAAATTTGGTAAGCTTTCGATTAGAGAATAGTCTTGTGCTTCAAGGGAAGCCTTCATGGAAAAGAAGACAAGAATAAAGAGATTGTTAAAGCAAAGTGGGACAATGGTTTTACCCTGTAAAGATTTGTTTCTTGTACTTGTTTAATAAAATGATGATTGGCCAGTAGCCAGGCAGGAAGTAGAGGCAGGGAAATCAGAACAGGAGAATTCTGGGAAGAGAAAGAATTTAGTCTGCAATTGTCATTCAAACAGAGGAAGCAAGATGAGTATGCCTCACCAAAAAAGCTACCAAGTCACGTGGCTAACACAGACAAGTATTATGGGCTAATACAAGTTATAAGAGTTAATAAGAAGACTGAGCTAATAGGCCAATCAATTTATAATTAATGTAGGCCTCTGTGTACTTATTTAGGACTAAATGAATGTGGGACTTGGTGGGACAGAAACCTCTGTCAACAGTCCTTATGGAAGCTGGAGGAAAAAACAAGGTTAGGAGCAACAGAGGTGGTTTAGTGTGTATCTCAACAATTTACATACTTAGGATCTTGAATACTCATCATAACCCCAAAAAACAACTTATGTGTATTATCTTTCTACTGCACAAATGAAGAAATTCAATTTTAAGAAGAATAAAATAACCAATGTCTTAACACTTGTAGAAACATGGTGCCAAGCAAGAACTTAATGTAGACACTGTGGAGGAACTGTACTCACAGGTTAGCTCATAGGCTTATCCATAGCTAGTATTCTTGTATGGTCCAGGACTTCTGCCCAGGCAGTTGTAGTTAAAATATCCTGAGCAGATCCAGGACTCTTGTGAAGCTAGAAGTTAAAGATACTTAGTATTTCCATTCTCTTTGCTTGGAGAATTCCTGGGTGTCTGAGACGTGTAAGAGGGCTGGGGAGTTCCTGCTGGGGAGCAGGTAAGGAAGTGGGCGTGGATCTGAGAGGAGCTGAAGAAATAAGTGAATATGAACATTTGAAATTCTCAAAGATCTAAAGAAAAATGAGAAGCAAAGGAGAACCAAATTTCAAATCATTTTAATTTCCTCTTTCTCTTTATAAATAAAAAGAAAACAAACCAACAAACATGTTTGCTACACTTCTGTGTTTCTGTCAGAATGTTTCAAATTACAATACTGCATTCAAAGGCTACAGAAGACCCCCTTGCACCCAAATTTCCAAAAATGTCTGCATATTTTAAAGCATTCTATTAGAGGAAAAGGGGAGATTCAGTTAAGAAAATGCTCACTGATAAGCCAAAGCCTATATCTGTGTAAACAGTACTCATAACAGCTACCATCCTTCAATCAAGTCCTTGTTTTTGCTTAAACAATTGTAATATACTAGCAATGTTATCCAAAATCTGGCTAATGTAATCATTCTCAGAAATATTGCCTCCTAAAACTATACAAGAAAAACAGCAAACCCTCTTGGAAAATGAGCTGAAATAACTAAAAACTATTATAAGACCAACAAATTATCAAAAGAAAACTGTTCTAGAAACTTTATTATTTTGCAGTTGCTCTTAAAATATCTCTTTCCCTTCTAATAGGACACAGATTTCGATGGTAATGGGAAAAGAAGCCTCAACAGCAACCTAAACCTGCAGCTCTGATCATCCTATTTAAATTAAAGTGGCATTTGATAAAATGTCCATTTTTCCAAACCCATTGATGTTACTTAGACATATGATACAAAATAAAATAAAAGTAGAGATTTCTACTCATTTATATGCTTCACTAAAGCACTTTATAATACAGAAAATTAGCAGTAATTTAAATCATCAATCAAAGATACTCTACATGAAGTATTAAATTAATATAAAACAAAATGATGTCATTTCTATAGATTTAAAACATAACAGAATAAATATTTATGTAATAATAGTAAGTGATAACTCAGAATACAAAATAATGCAGGCTACAAAAACTCAACTGTACAACCATGATTTTAGAAGTCTAGAATAGAAGTCCTAAAACAGCAATGAAAAATTTTCTCTAGGAAAATTATTAATAATTTTTCCTTATTCATTCGTGTTTTCCATATTTTATACAGTATGATACTTATACAAACATGAGCATATTAAATCAATGCAATGTTTCTCGATAAGTGTGTGCAGGTTATAGTACAAAAATTATCTTTACAAACAAGTTATTAATTTCATCTATCAATGAAAGAAAATTTTTGGATGAGATTAACATCTCAGTCTGTGCAGATTATTTTCTATAATGCAATTGGAGTCTCATCTAATCAATTGAAGGAATGAATTAAACAAAACATCAGTTTCTAATAAAAAGAAAACTTGCCTCTTTTTGGTGTTTTTGAGACAGGGTTTCTCTCTGTAGCTCTTGCTCCCCTGGAACTTAAACTATAGACTAGGCTGGTCTTGAATTCAGAGATCTGCCTCCCTCTGCCTCTGCCTCCCAAGTGCTGAGTACTGAGATTAAAAATGTGTACCATCACCACCTCACAAAACTTGAACTGAACTTCTAACTTTGGCTCTTCAGGGTCTTCAGCCTAGCAGTCTTCAGTGCAGATTTGGTGCCTAGAATATCCTTATTCTTTTTATTTATTCACATGCTCTACGTATCCTGCTTCTTTAGAGAACCCAACTGCAAAAACACAGATATGTTGAAAAACAACAAGAAAGAGAAATTATACCTCAGATGATATATTTCCAAGTCAAAGAGCTCCTTCTAAAGGAAGAAGATGAGGCTGGCTATACCAGGACTCGTTGTTAACCACAATATTGAAGAAACTAAAAGAGAAGGCAGCTTATATATGTGTGAGTGCATATGTGTATGTCTATATATATTAAATTGAATAGTATATATCCACTATAAATTAATGCCACAAAGTCCTGTGACCTTCACTGCCTCAGAAAGTGAAAGGCAGTCTGACTAATTAGATGCAACATGTCAAAAAAAAGATTCCACTATTATGTGTCTGCATTAGCTTGGGCCCTTCTTCAATGTGGCTACAATATTTGGCTGCAGTCTTAAAACCATAAAACTGCCTCAGCCTATACCTAGCTAGTATGGTATCAGGTTATAGATTCTCATGGGTCACATTCCCAACTCATACCCACATTTGACTCTTGATTTGTTTTGGCTTATCAAACTGTGCTCCAGTTTTAAAGCTATATTACTATGTCTGATTTCAGAGTTACAGCAGCAGGCAAGAGATTGCTTCTTCCAAACCCAGTCCTCAACCCTGATGATCACATAAGGAGAGAAGAATTTATCAATGTAATATTAATTGATGACCCAAAATATTGAGAAAGAAGCAAAAAGAAGAAAAATCATATGATGTGGGATTCCCCTCTGTATGATGTGAATACCATTGGTTAATAAAGAAACTGCTTTGCACTTATAGCAGAGCAGGGCAGAACAGAGCTAGGTGGGGAAAACTAAACTGAATGCTGGAAGAAAGAAGGTAGTGTCAAAGAAAAGCCATGTAGCCGCGCTGGAGACAGACATTGGATGGAACTTTATCTGGTAAGCCACAGCCATGTGATAATACAGAGATTAATAGTTGTGGGTCATTTTGGGATATGAGTTAACCAGAAATATGCTTAAGCTATTGGCCAAACAGTATTGCAAATNGGGATTCCCCTCTGTATGATGTGAATACCATTGGTTAATAAAGAAACTGCTTTGCACTTATAGCAGAGCAGGGCAGAACAGAGCTAGGTGGGGAAAACTAAACTGAATGCTGGAAGAAAGAAGGTAGTGTCAAAGAAAAGCCATGTAGCCGCGCTGGAGACAGACATTGGATGGAACTTTATCTGGTAAGCCACAGCCATGTGATAATACAGAGATTAATAGTTGTGGGTCATTTTGGGATATGAGTTAACCAGAAATATGCTTAAGCTATTGGCCAAACAGTATTGCAAATAATATAGTATCTGTGTGATTATTTCGGGGCTGAGTAGCCAGGAACAAACAAGCGGCTTCATAAAACAATCATAGATAAAATCTGTCCATTACTTGTAAAATGCAGAATAAGTATATCTACTACCTGTGGTTGGCTGCTTTGCTTTTCTAGTCTTCAGGTTGAACCCCAGTATCTGTCTCTGAGTTTTTATTAATCGTGCTTCACTAACTCACAATTGTAAAGTTCTTTAAGCTGTAAATATTATTATATCTAAGTCTTCATCCATCTCACACTATCCTTGTGAGAACCTGAACATCCAGGTGAATTTCCTTTTAGTCAAATGGGGAATTGAGATGGGCAAAAGTTAATCAACAAACCCAATGTCACATGTCCCAGGGGCCTAAACTCAATCCTCTAAATCCAAATTCTTTCTTGTTCTGTCACTTGCTACCTCTCTCCCGTCCTTGCTCTGCCTTCATTCTGGGCCTCCTTTCTCATTTATTCTTGCAAACCAAATATGTAATAAAATTAATGTCTATACATTCTGGTATAAATTACTCATAGACCTTTCTAACACTGTTACATACTGTGAAATATGGAGATCATGTGGTTATTTATTAAAATTATTTAATTCATACCTAAAGAATATTTGGGGAAAGACATTAATCAAAAAGTGGTATTTTGAGACCCTGAATAATGTCAAGCAATCTACTACCAACAAGAGTGAGAAAAGACAGATGCCTTTTGAGAGATCTAGGAAAAAGAAAAGAGGAGGAGGCTGGAGGCACACACTTTATATTTATTTAAAGTACATGGTCTCAGACACACTGTAGAGGCCAGGAAGGGGGCTCAGCTAGGAAGTAAGGAAGACAGAATGAAAGTATTTCAGAAATAATTAGCAAGGCAGAAGTCAGACAGGCCTCCATTTAAAACCTCACTACAAGGATCAAGATCTTCCTAGGATTCCTAAAGATTTTTAAATAGATGAATGTTAGTATCACCTAGGTATCTGTTTTAAAAATGTACCTATTTAAATAGTACATTAGAGTTAATAATGAAACAAGAGAGGAATCTGATGGAGTAGTTCGTGACTATCAACCCATTACTTGGGATACTGAGGCAGAAAGAGTATTTATAAGTTTGGAGCCAGCAGGCAATGGGGAAAAACATTTTATCAAACACTGGCCTTCCCTGTAAAACATCAATTTTAAAAACCCAAAAGATTAGTATTACCAATAAATGCAACTTTTAATTCCTCTTAATGAATGAAAATTCCAATTTTCTTTAAAACTATTACAACTTCTCTACAAAACTTAGAGTTTAAAGTTGCAGACTAAAATATACCAATCTCAGAGACTTAAAACTTGAAGTTTGAGAGACAGTGGATGAGCAGGACAAAAGACAGGCAGAACAATGAGGACATTTCTTCCTAAAAGTAGGTTAACATCCTAGGCATTCTCTGAAGGCGCAGGTGATGCTTGCTTGAGTCCCGAGATGCAGGAACCTCATCAAGGAGTCCCAGGTCTCTCTGCAATTCCTTCTATAATTTCTATTGAATCCAACTGTGCTAGAACCACTTTTTAAATTCACAAGTTGGGCCATGAGCACAGATGTACCTGTGCTGCTCATAGGGAGGGCAGAGCTGGCAAAGCCCCAGGATAGGGCCATGTTGTGCTCAGTCGGCACATTCCCAAGCACGACTAGAAACTCGAATTCAGCAATCTATTTTCAGTTTCTGCTCATGCTGAAGACAATATGCTCTCAACTTTCTTCCCATGGTATTTTCCTCCTATGGCTTTTAAAAACCAATTGCTGTTTAGAGCAGCATAATTACAAGGTTCCAGATTCGTCCTAACCTAGGTATATAAGGGGAACAGGCCAGTTAATGGGAAAAGGACAGGGAGCTGGTGCTTTGTGCCAAAGTTAGTACTAGGTATAACATACACTATGTGATTGTGTTTGTGTGTGTATTTGTGTGGACATTTATATATACATGTATACATATATATTAACATTTTTATGAAGTGTGTAATATGAGATAAATTTCTAAAACTTTCCCTCTTTGTCACATGCTGCTGCCAATTAATAGGAGGGTAAAATAATCTCAAAGTCACAAGCAATCTGGGTAATGGGGCTGGGACAGTGAGCAAATGTGGTGTAACTACGTTCTAGCTCTCTTGATTTTTACTTTTCTTAAAAGAGAAAAAAATTAAACAGCCTAGAAAAACTGTCTCAGTGAGTAGAGGGCTTGCCACAAAAGTGTAAGGCCTAAACTGGGTCTGAGTAACATACGCCTGCAATTCCAGTATTGAGGAGTCAGACAGGAGAGTCGGGGACTTTATGGCCAGTCATTCTAGTTAATAACTGACTACAGATTGAGTGAAAGATATTTGGAAACAAATAAAACCTCCTGAGAAAAGTAGGAGGCAGGGGAGAAGGGGGGAAGGGGAAGGAAGAGGGGAACAAGAGGGTATGGGATGCTCAAGAAAAGAGAAGGACGGTGAGGGAGAGAAAGAAAAGAAATATCTTGATTAAGGGAGCCATTAAAGGGCTAGCAAGAAACATAGCACTAGGGAAATTCCCAGGAGTCCACCAGGATGCCCTCAGCTAAGGCTCTAAAAAAACAGTGGAGATGATGCCTAAACTGGCCTTCAGATAGATGACTACCTTAATATCATGATAGAACCCTCACTGACTCTGGACTGATAGAAGGGGAACCTGCATAGTACCTAACTAGGCCCACCGAATGTAGGGGACAGTTTGAGGCTTAGGCAGTCTATGGGGCCACTGGCAGTGGGACCAGGGTTATCCCTAGTGCTTGAACTAGTATCTAGAAGCACTTTCTCTTTGGCGGGATACCTTGCCCAGCCTAGATATAGGGGTGAGGGCCTCAAAGTGATATGTTAGACTTTGTTGACTCCCCATCGGAAACCTTACCCTTTCTGAGGAGTTGATTAGGGGTGGGCATGGGGGGACAAAAGGGTGGAGTGGGAGAAGGGGAAGGAGTAGAACAGGGATAGCTATGCAAAATGAGAAAAGATTGTATTAAAAATACTTAATAAAAATGAAAGAAAAACAAAACAAAAATTACAGTGGAAAGCAATTGAAGAAGGCACCTGACACTGACCTCTGCTACACACACACACACACACACACAAACACACACATATGTGTATATATACACACACATGAACATGTATACAGAAATCCATGTGCATATGCACACACATGAACAAGTACACACATGTGTTTATGCACACAGATACAGTCTGAACAAACCTCTTTATTGTCTTAGATGATAGTTCACTCACGTACAAGGGGAACTGAACACAATAACTCTTTAGAATCTCTGAAGAATTTGATGAACTAGCTCTTCCATACCTCATAATGATTACTATGATGACAATGATGAACCCTCAGTTCCTGCAATTTGTTCATTCACTCATATATTCAACCAAATAAGCTAATTAGGTATCTATTCTATAGTGCTTTTCTTTTCACAGACACATATAGAGTAAATAAAACTGATGCTTCTCAATCATTTAGGTTTCTATAATTGGGCCATAGGCAAATAGCTTACACAAAAGAGAAATTTGTTTATCATAGTTTTAAATGATGGAAATCAAAGTCAGAGTGCAGTGTGGCTAGACACTGGTGAGAGATCTCAGGCTACGTACAGCCATCTATTTTTGTATATTCACAGGTCATGAAGATACCAGGGTTCTGTTTACAAAGAAATTACCCTACTCATGAGAGCCCCATGTTTATGACATCATCTCTCAAATGCCCTGCTACCAAATCCTATTACTTTGAGGACTCAATTTCTTTTTATTTTGTATTATGTTTATTGAGCTATATATTTTTCTCTGCTCTCCTCTCTTCATCCCCCCTCCCCTTCTACCCTCTCCCATGGTCCCTATGCTCCCAAATTACTCAGGAGATCTTGTCTTTTCTACATCCCATGTACAGCAGATCCATGTATACCTCTCTTAGGGTCCTCTTTGTTGTCTAGGTTCTAAGGGATTATGAATTATAGGTTGTTTGTTTGTTTGTTTTGTTTTTTGGTTCTTTTTTGGTTTATGTCTAAAAGTCACTTATGAGTTAGTATATATAATATTTGTCTTTCTGGATCTGAGTTACCCCACTCAATATGATGTTTTCTAGATCCATATATTTGCCCACAAATTTCAAAATGTCATTATTTTTTCTGCTATATAGTACTCCATTGTATAAATGTGAATGCATTGGCACAGGAAACCACTTCCTAATATGATCCCAGTAGCACAGACACTGAAAGCAAAATTTAATAAATGGGACCTTCTGAAACTGAGAAGCTTTTGTAAGGCAAAGTACATGGTCAACAAGACAAAATGGCAGCCTAAAGAATGGGAAAAGATTTTTACCAACTCCACATCAAACAAGGACTGATCTCCAATATATACAAAGAACTCAAGAGATTGGTCATCAAAAGAACAAATAATCCAATAAAAAAGTGGGGTACAGACCTAAACAGAGATCCCTCAACAGAGAAATCTAAAATAACTGAAAGACATTTAAGGAAATGCTCAACATTCTTAGCCATCAGAGAAATGCAAATCCAAAACAACTCTGAGATTCCATCTTGCACCTGTAAGTATGGCCAAGATAAAAAACACTGATGACAACTTATGCTGGAGAGGATGTGGGGTAAAGGCAACACTTCTCCATTGCTGGTGGGAGTGCAAACTGGTACAGCCCCTTTGCATGTCAATGTGGCAATTCCTCAGAAAATTAGGAAACAGCCTACCTCAAGACCCAGCAATACCAATTTGGCATATTCCCAAAGGATGCTCAATCATACCACAAGGATATGTGCTCAACTATGTTCATAGCAGGAACCAGGAAACAACCTCAATTTCAATATATGAACACATCCAGCATATAATTATCTATATTCATATCCACACTAAAGCAGTTGGAAAGCTTTCCCACATTAAGATTCTAATAAAAAGCTCTGAAAGAATGCCCTTCCTTCCATTTTCTCACTTGAATAACAGAAATTTAGCAAGATAAGCTTAAAAACCACAAGACCATCTAAGGGTAAGAGTTGGATTAAACAGGCAATAGTTTGTAGATCATAGTTAGGCCATGGGTATTAAAAATGGCATATCATGTGCAATATTAAAAGGTCATACTTCTTGGGTATAAATTTTATCATAATTTTATAATAATCAGAATTAATGTTTACCCATATATGCAAATAAAAGAGTTAAATTAAAAAAATAAAAATAAAAAAGATTTTGTGGTTGGATTATAGTGGAATATTCAGAAATTCTAGCATTTAAAATGACACAAAGAAAAGGCTGAGAAGCAGAATTGGATAGGATAGTTTGAAAACTAAAAAGGAAATGAGGAGAGATATTATTGCCAAACAAGAACAGAGAAGAAGAAAAGTGATTGACAATCTCAAAGTTTGGAAGGATGATCCATGAATTTTTAAAAGTTGTTTCAAAGTTTGTTGGAAAAGTAACTCCAGTTAAACACTGGAAGCAGACACCTGAGGATGGTGTGCTGTAGACTGAAGGCAGAGGAAAGACAGGTCAGCGGGGACTCAACCAGAGTGTACTTTCTTATCATCTCTCTAAGTGATATGATTCAATGATGTTTGATAAATAAAGAACCATGAATAGAATCAAGGTCTAAGCCATTTGCATAAATTCATTATTTACTGAATACATATTTATTGCCTTTTACAAAATTCCAAGAACCAGGCACATATCACTGAATAAAAGAGATGTACTGTGGCTTCAAAGTATCTATATTGTTTATGTGGCTTTAAGGATGATAAAAAGACATTAATTAAACAAGAAGATTCCAATTTTAAAATGCTAGAATGATTTACACCTGAATATAAATGGCGAGTTGTCATAGTAAATATGAAGTAGGCATGATCTAACTATTCAGGACTTTGCTTATCTCTGAAAGTTAAGTGTAATTGGAAAGGAGGGGAAAAAAACAAAAAACAAACAAAATCCTTCAAAACTCATAAGGATTTCTCCATGGTTCTGATCTAGTGCTAAGTGTGTCTTCCCTGGTGAGATCCTGCCAAGTGTGAGGCAGACTCAGCAGCCCTAATCTTGGGGCTGCACAATGGGAGAGGGAAAGAAGAGCTAACTTTAGAATCCAGGAAAGCCTAAGTTCAAGCCTCAGATCATACCCTGGAGAGGCCAAAAATATCCCTTCTTATTTACCCTTTTAAATCTCACATTCCTCACCTGTAATTGAAGAAGATAATTCAACACTGACATATATTATAAAGTGGCATAAGCAACCTGGGTATGGTGGCACATGCATTTAATTCCAAAACTTGAGAGGCAGAGGCAGAGGTAGAGGGACCTCTGTGAGTTCCAGGCCAGCCAAACTACATACTAAGACCCTATCTCAAAAAAAAGAGTGTATGCAGTCAAGTGTGTGTGTGTGTGTGTGTGTGTGTGTGTGTTATGTATAAGTTCATGGAGCATAGTATTATATTCAACACATATTAACAGGCTATAAGGAATTCATTTTAATTATAAATTTTATGGGTTTATGATTAAGTAGAAAATATATAAGAAAAAATAAAATTGTAGTATTCATTTCATTGTGATAATAAGTGTCTAATTAGATTATAAATCACAGTTTAATACTGGAAATGGACAATATTCTAATTTGTTAAATTTCAAGGGCCATCATCAAAGTTTACCTTAGCATCTTAAACATTTTGAAGTGTCATTATATAGAATAAGGAATGATGGTTATCAATGATAAAAAAGTTTGCTATATGTGACCATTTGAGTATATAATAAAGATAAACCCACAGTGCTTCTATTTCTAGTTCAATATCTTACTTGCTGATGGATAAACTGAGAACTAGAATGATAAAGGCTTTATCTGAATTCATGTAGAAAGTTAACAGCAAGCTTAAAATTAGACTCGAGATTACCAATTCTGTATTCTTTACTACTCCTTGAGCAACCCTTTGCCTCTTTTCTGTTGACTACATTATTCCAGAGAGATGGTCAAATCTACTTCAAAATTACTTGGTTTACTTTATTCTCCTTCATACTATAATTTAAAAGTCTTCAGTGGAAGATATGATTCTTGTGTTATGTACCAAGTACAGTGCTACTAAATAAATATTCATCATTGTGTCTTTATTATTCAATATAAGATCAAATAGAAAATATGCCTGATATTAGTAACAAGATAAAAATTCAATAATACATTTCTTCTACATGCTCACTAATTGGAGATGATGTTCAAATAGAAAAATGTTAAACTTTGTATCATAGAATCTGGACTATAAACTTGACTTGTTAATAAAAAGGCAAACTTGGTCCGAAGATCCACTCAAATGTGTGAGGATAAAGGACGCTATATATGGACAAAATAAAAAAGATAGGTTTTAAAGTGCACTCGGGACAAAGAAATTTAATTCTCTGAAAGCAAAGGAAAATGAGAGATGGATTATAAGGAACTTAATGATCTGGATAGTATTTTATAACTATCTCTTCAACAACTGTGAAAACCAAATTAGAGGGAGAAGGCCTAAAGGCCAAAGAGTACTTCTCTGTTGTGGATTAAAGTATTGAGGCTTAGAAAAAGAAGTTAGGCAGAAATAATTTGTCAAAGTTAGCAGTAAAATCCATATTTAAAAGTGGATCATGGGATGCAAAATCCTATCTTTCTACTTTACCCCAATACCCCCCAGAAGAAGAAACTGCAAAGAGTAATATTATATGCACCTTGCCATTAAAGGAATATACCATATAGTTAAACTAGGCCACCACTTTAATCAATAGATCATGCCCAAAATGCCAACCTTCCAATCAGATAAATTTTAGTTATATACTTATAATCTTCATTAAACAAAATAGAAAAATATTTATCTTTTCCAAATATTGCCATATGCTGTTTTATATATATTAACATGTGCACATATAACTATATGATCCATACGATAATTTATTTACACATATGGTAATAAAATATAAATGCCAATATAGATGTAAATCCACACTTACACACATTTACATATCTGTATCTAAATCAAATGTAAATTTATTCCACATGTTTAAATTTGAAATACCAATTATAGTTTGGTGGGGATTTTGTAAATGTTAAGGCAATAACCTTGGTCATATTTAAGTTCTACATCTTAACAGCTATGTGATTCACTATGTGTATTCTTCAGAGAAAAATCGCAATTTTCTCATTAGTAAAATATTAATCATTATGAGCTTGCTGTGAAGGACAGACAATATATATGTGAGCATGTGCTATTTGGTTAAGAGTCTAATCTTAGAACTAACTGTGGAAGTTAAGAAATGAGATCTTGGGCAAACTGTGTGGCCTTACTGAGTTCCAATCTCATAATAGTATTTACCCACTAAGGTTATTGTGAAGACTGCTGGTAAGATCATGTGAAATATATGGAACAGAAGGATGGCCTCCTATATGGTAAGAATTCAGTGCCTGTTCACTATAACTTCTTTTTATATCAATACATAGGGTAGTTGATTCACACCCAAGTGTTGCATCAAAATGCAACAATTTACTACCTTCTAAAAACAAGGAAGAGACAAAAACTGGGAAACTGAACATGATAACTTAAACAATAAGGTTCAAAAGACAACAAGTAAATGAGTGACAGGTCAAACATTTCAAGCATAAGAAAGATGTGATTCAGGTATGCCCAGAGAAAGTACCTGGGTAATACCACGCCAGGAAGGAAAATGCTCTATGAATTCTATGATAGAAACAACTCAGTTTGCTCTGAAAGATAAAAATTCAACCTCATAATTCATTAATATAAAGGAGTAAAGGATAAGAATGATTAGAGAGAAAGAGAGAGATGAAGAAATCTTCACAAAGATCTAACCCTACAGAGGCTAGCGGGCATGGAGTTGCTTCTCGCCTCAAGTAAGACCTCTGAAGGGACTTATATCTCTGAAATTCTGAAGGTTTATAACACAGTATTAATCTTTATGTGTTATGGGCTAGTGTTAATTTTCTATATTTGGAATATATATAGGGGTCAGGAAGAGTGCTTACTTACTATATATATAGTTAGATAATATATTAGTTATATATAGTTAATATATGCTATTATTTCATATACAGTTAAATTACTATATTTCATATATATTACTGACAATATACAGTAAATCCACTTATATATACACATGATACATGTGTGCATATATGTATATATTTATAACTATATGCATATTTATATAGTTAACTAACTATAAGTGATATACCTGGAATAATAACAAACAAATGTAGATAAAATAAATCTCCTAAAAATGAAAACAGCTCTCTACCAATACAAAAATTGCACTAATCTAAGGGAGAAGACAATCAACTAGAGTTCACTTGGCAAAACTACAAGAAAATAGCGAGAGCTGAGGAGGATGTTTGACCAGTTCGCTTTAAAAAGAATGGAGAATCATAGTCTGTGATGGGGCAAAACATACCTATGTAGGTATGCCTTCCAAGAACTTTTTACAGATGGAAAGAGAAATGGAGTTTTTGAAACTCATAATGAACTCCTTTCATTTCTTGTAAACTTTGTAATTCATTTGCATGTTGCAACTTAAGTTAAAATAAATTGTTTTTTATGAGTCCTCATAGAACTGAGTTTTTATTTGACATGGAATCAAATAAAAAAGCAATCTTACTACAAAAGGAAATTCAGTACATCAGTATTTTAAAGCTCTGAAAAGTAGAACCTTTTATTGCTACTTTAGAATTATGCATTTCACTTTTATTTTCTAAATGGTTCTTCTGTATAACATGGTCCACATTACAAAGTAAACTTTTAGCTTTAGTTTGTTCTGTAAGACTCATGTGTACATGCAAAATGCAGTAGTGTAAAAGTTACTCCAAGGCTTATTAGAGCAGCTTCTTCCTATTTTTTTCTCACTAGAAACCCATATCCAACATAGACTCATTTCTATAATTCTGCTTTTCCATAAACTTCCCAAGATAAGCAAATCCATCTACAAAAGAGACTGAACTAAATACAGATGGTGGAAAAAATCTGAATTGGAGAAAAAGAATTAAGTGAAATCAATATTTTTTCATTATCTTTATTATTATTAAAAAATTTCCACCTCCACCCCTCCTCCAATTTTCCTCCCCCTGCCCCTCCCCCATTCCCCTCTCGCTCCCTTTCCAGTCAAAAGAGCAGTCAGGGTTCCCTGCCCTGTGGGAAGTCCAGGGTCTTCCACCTTCCACCGAGGTCTAGGAAGGTGAGCATCCAAACAGACTAGGCTCCCACAAA
>LOEQ01006479.1:40777-52549 GCA_001685075.1 Bramus lutescens | reverse complement strand
TCAATGACACAGAGGACATATCTCAATGACACAGAGGACATATCTCAATGACACAGAGGACATATCTCAATGACACGGAGGACATATCTCAATGACACNGAGGACATATCTCAATGACACGGAGGACATATCTCAATGACACAGAGGACATATCTCAATGACACGGAGGACATATCTCAATGACACAGAGGACATATCTCACAACCCACTCATCAGAGCTCACAGCACTGCCATCGGCCTGAGATCGGATGCCTTTCTCTGATGCTCAGATTTTCAAAGCGTTGTCACCACCAAATACCAGTGTTCCATCTATCACTCCTCTTCCCTCCGGGCCTCGTCACGAGGCTGCTGTCGTCCAGGTTCCCTGCATCTCTGCTGATCTGAGCTCCCGGACACTTCTCTGATCCTGCAGTGCTCTCGGCTCACTGTCTCCTGCTGACTTTGTTTCCGTTTCTTTTCCATACACAATCCTTCCAGTTGGTCTTCCTTCATTTAGCCCTGTTATTTTGGGCTTCATGTTATTAATATCCTTCCTCTCCTCCGTGGTACCTCATGAGTTTTAAAAATTAATGGACCAAAGAAAACACAAGTTCCTCTTTATTCATTTGTCTCCGTGTTTTTTAACCTCAGCTTCTTCCTCTTCCTTGTCAGGACATTCCCTAAACCTGCCTAACAATGCTGTTCATGATTGGAGTGTGAATGTACATCTATGTACATGTATATATGTGTTTTAGAATGTATGTGTGCAAGTCCAGGAGGAAACTATCCATTATCTTATAACAGCTTCTTGCGGACCAGTGCTGCACACATGTGCAAACACATATATACATACAGTGACACCTGCACATACAAAGGCATGCATGCACATACGGAAACACATGCAGAGGGACAGGGAAACATATATGCACGCAACATTGCATAGAAACATGTGCACACACAGATGTGCATGTGTACACAGTACACATGTGCACAGAGACAGATACGTATGCAGGAATTAATACACACATGTACCCACACACATTGAGTTGTGGTACTATTCCTTCAGTCAGTTTCAAACATCTCTTGTTCCTTGTTAAAGATTTTACCCTTCCCCCAGTGATTGTTTTTAACCTTCCCCCTCTTTATTTCTGGACTTTCCTTGCTTAGCTACACAGATGGGAGCAGTGGCCCAATTACTTAATATTTGTTTTAAAAGTAAATAGAAGTCCCCGACTCAGTTGGGCCAGGATTGGGAATACAGGTGTCATGAATCCATGCCATTCCGGACCCTTGTCTGGCATGGTGGGGTAAGAGAGAAGGCTTACATGCTCTCTCTGAGGGTGGTGAGAGACCCAGAGCTGAGGTGCTATTAGGGGACAATTTGCTCTGAGACCCTGAAGATGAGAGAGTGTAGATACGAGGTCTTAAAGTGACATCACCACGCTGGGAGCCAAACACAGAGACTGAGGGAAGTGAAGATAATCTGGGCTTCTTAGATGGAGGACAGGGGCGAGATAGGGCAGATGGGTTTGCTCATACCCAGAGGCAAAGGGGACCAAAAGAGACAGTGGGGCTGAAGTGGGGGTACTGTTCTGAGGGAGAGATGCTCTCGGGATAGAACCCTGGAAAGAGCCAAGCAGATATGGCCCAGGCGTAGCCATCGTAGACAGCATGCTATGCTCAGGGGTAGCCATTGTAGACAGCATGCTATGCTCTACAGTTGGTGGGAGGTCTGGATTTTACCCCTGAGGCAACAAGGAACCCTGAGACATGGAAGTCGTGAGCAGGTTTGTGTCCTAATGGGGTGAAGATGAGCAGGCATCTCATCTGCCTTGGGTGGAGAATGAGAAGGGGTCAGTACAGGATCCAGGCTGAGCCTTGATGAGGCCCAGAGGCTTTGAGGAGGTCCAAGAGTTCTGGAGTGTTTTAAATGATCAGTAACACTAGTGGTGGGGGACAGCTCTCAGCAGTGACCAGACAGACACCTCACATGGGCTGATGAGCAAGCAGAGGTTTATCTGAACTTTGAAGGGACTTGAGAGGTGCCACCCTTCTCCCTTCCAACTCCCACCGCTTCAGTCTTCCTTTGGTTTCCCTCTCTGTCCCTTGAGGACACAGCCGTTCTTAGTGTTGAGAGAAAAGATATGGATGATGCTGTTGGAGCAGTCCAGGGTGATTTGGAGTGGCAGAGGGGAGGCCCTGGAAAGAGAGAAGAGCAGACACAGCTGGACTGTAGCCTAGGAGACCGTGACCCACCCTCCTAGCACAGTGAGCACAGGCTACCCCAGAGAGACAGAACTTGAGGTCCCTACACACTAGCTTGTGTTGTGACATGGAAACAGAGCAGAACCGTGAGTTGTTCTGCAGTCGCCTGAGTAGGGGCAAGGCTGTCATACTCACCCAATCCTCTGGTTTATCCATTTTATGGCTCCCCAGTCCCCACTGCCACCCACTTTCCATCAGACATGCACCTCAGCACCCCGAGTCCTTGTGCCTGCTGAACCTGCTCCCAGATGCCTCCAGCGCCAGCATCTTCTTGAAGACAATGCCGTTGCACTCATCTGAACCCACGTGGATCCATTTGCGCCACCTGCGCTCACTGCCTTCACCTTCACTTGTGTTCACAGAACTCACCTGTGTTTATCTGTCTTCATGCCCACCTGTGTTCACTGTACCCTATCCCCAACATGTGCGCCCGGAAACACCTCAGGCAGGTTTGCACACAGGAAGCTTGCTCGGGACATCCAGGGGAAAGGAAGAGGGCATCTGGTGTTGCACCCTGCCCCCTGGTCTCAACTGTATCACCCACACTCAGAGCCCCCACAGTACTGTCTCGGACCTCAGGAGCACTCACCTGGCCAGGTGCTCACTGGAGTGCTTTTCTGAGTTCCAGTCTCTGTAATCCCTCCTCCCAGGTCCATGAGCACCCACATTCCTGAAGTTCAAACCTCTGCTCTACTCTATTGCTCCTCCACACTTGCTGGCCCAGTGAGAGTCTGCAGGGCAACCGGTTTTACAGATGCCAGCTCCACCCTACTCTCATGGTCAGTGCTTCTTAGGTGGAACCGGCACCATCTCCCGCCCTCTCACTGTGCAGCCCAACCAGGTATCCTCTACTCTGGCTGTTCCTCCTTCTTGCTCCACGGCTAGCATGATGACAGAAATTCACCTGCTCACTCCAAGGATTCTGGGATCTTCCCTTCCTGCAGTCCAGAGCTGCCTGTGTTGCTGATGGCTGCAGGCTCACCTGAGAGGAAAGGGAGACATTGCAGGGTCAGGGAATGTAACAGCTTCAGCTTTCTGCTCTCTGCTCTGTCTGTCCAGAGGGAAGTTGGGTCCTCTCAGGACAAGCATGAAGCTCAGCCCTTGGCCAAAGGCTGAGCACTCAGGACAGAAGTACATTAGGTCTTTGAGCCCCAAGCAAGTACTTTAGTGTGGGTTCAGTGGCCAGAGTAGGAATTTTACTTCTAAATGAGGTGGGGTCACCTGGAGGTGGGGTCACCTGAGGATATCCCAGGCTGTTCCTGGTTCATTAAGGCAACTTTGGTGTAGAGGGATTGACAAGGAGGAAACACACACGCACGCGCGCACACACACTCGCATGTAAAGGAACCAACCACTGTCTACTTCTAGAATCCCTCCCAAGAGCAGAAAGCTTGTTACTTTGGTCCTCGGGATGGTGGACATGACCCCCGTCTCCACGAAATAGATCCTCATTATGTGTTCCAGGAGACTCTATAGATCCAGGTCTGCCTGGCTTTGCCGTCTCCACCATGAAGGGCATTGGGGGCCGGGCATTCTCATGGAGGAAGGAATTCAGTTTCATCACATGTGCTGGAGAAGAAGACGTTAGCTGGGGACCAGCCTCGCCAGTGAGGATGNNNGGGCAGGGTGGGCGTCACTCACTCTGTATGGCTGACTCGCAGGCCTGGCTCACCAGCTGGAAGATGGTGGCAAGGGACTGTGGCTCTCCCTGAAAGGAGGACATGACTTTGGTGCCCATGGCTGGTGCCAATAGGGAGTCCCAATGTCTGGAATACGGCCATCACCCACCTTCTCTCCTCGTTCACCTTTGGACCCCGGTAGCCCCTGTAGAAGGGGGTAAAGGAAAAAAGCTATCAGCATAGAGACAAGGCACTGCAGGCAACATGTGGCAATCTTGACTCCACACTGATGCGGTGCCAAGGTCCCAACCCAGCTACCAAGGTCCAGGAATGTATGTCCTCAGCTCCCGCCCAGAGTGAGCAACTGAAGATGGGCATCCACATCAGAAACAGCTCCAAGTGGATCTGGAGTGATCTGTAGAGAACCTATCCCCAGCTATACATTCTGTGCTGCGCGGGGGGGGGGTGTATACAGGCAGAGGTCCCAAACAGCTGGAACGCTGCCTTGAGAACAGACCCTCCCTTGGCCCGGAGGCAGGCCTGGGCCAAGAACTCCTATGCATCCTGCTTCTTCCTTTCCATCATGCCCACGCTACGGAGCCCACTTAAGTAAGGGGCCCTGAGCTGCTGGAACCTTACTCTTCCTGATTGAAGGCTAAGGTGGCCTCCCAGAGAGCTAGACCCCCCAAAGTCAGCTGCTGCCTCCTTCCAATTCTGTACCCCCATGGAAGCTAAGAGAAACTCTGGACAGGCAGATCTTCAATCATGGAGCCCCTAAACCTGTGCTTGTACCATCCCCATCACTTGGCTGCCTTGCTGGAAGGAAGGGGGTACTTACTGTGGGCCCCACAGCCCCTGGGGGTCCTCGCTCCCCATTGGTGCCTCTGGCCCCTGCCAAACCCTGGAACCCCTGCAAAAAATTCAGATATCACAGTTTAGGCCCCAAGGAGTCTATTCCCTTCCCCAGACCTGGTTTGATATCCAGGGTCCCATTGCCCCACAAAGTTAATCCTAGCTGCTCTCAGACCTTGCCCCCCTCTCTCCATCTATGTCCAGTGTCTATGACAGACCATTAATCTTCATTCAGAGCTAAGGGCAGACAGACCCTTCCAGCCGCTCCTCCAGCACCCAGAACAAACTCTACCTTTGTTCAGTACTTAGTACAGGCATCTGACCCTCACTCAGCATCTAGAATAGACCACCCAGCCCTCACCCAGCTGTCCACTAGTGTTTATGCTGCATTGAAATGCCCCCATAGGCTCTGGGTGCTCTGGCGGAAACACAGTGGGCTTCCCCCAACCCCGGAGAGTAGTCCTTGCAGTATATCCCGGCAAGTCTCGGCTGCCGGCCTGAGGTAACCTCTCAGAGGTTCCCTGGGTACAAAGCTCAGAGTGAAGAACCCCTGGGATTGAGGAAGGAAAGTCTTCTCAAGGAGAGGAAGCTCCAGCTTTTCTGCAGGGTCACAGGGCTGCCTTTGGTGTCCCAGCTGCTGGAACAGCTGTAGGAACAGCATCACTGTCTAGCTGGTCTAGCCGGGCTAGCTGCCTACCGGAACCAAGCCCAGTCAGGAGTCCTGGCACTCCCACCCTGGAAAGTTAGTTTTGATTGGGCCTTTACAGGGTCTATTCCCATAGGAACCTGCTCCAGGGGCAAAGGTCTTTTCTGGGGTAGAGTTGGGGTGCTCCCAGTTACAGACACTCAGACGTCAGAAGAGCCCCGTGGAAGGCCACAGCAGGAACAAGTCCCTCCTCTAAAGTGTACAGTAGCAGGTGACGTTCAGTGCCTTTCCCCCAAACCAGCTGTCCAGCTCCAGGGAGCCTCGAGGAGTCCCGGGCACAGCCTACCCTGGGGCCAGGTGGTCCAGGCAGGCCAGCAGGTCCCTCCAGTCCCCTCATTCCCTGGTGGGCAGAGGAGGGGACAACTGAGATGGGGGCTCATATCCGTCCTTGTCCTTTATGGTGCCCGCCCCAACAACCCTTGATATACTGTTCTCAGTGGTAATTCTTTCCTACAAATGTGATGCCCCTTGGGTCCAAACCAGTACTGTCCCTAGGTGACCCACCCTGAGAAGCTGGGATGTACAATTGCCCCAGATCTGATTAGAGGAGCTGCCTCCCTTCACCCGACTCTAGGGCGACACCATTTATCCTTAGTGTGGGCTGAGATAGTTTTCTTCCTAGACAGACCTTACGGAGTAGGGAAAATGAAGCCCCAGGTAGAGGAGGAAGCCTTTCCACCTCCTCACTCCCCATAGCCTTTCCTCTAAGACTCTACCCGGGCCCCCTCTCTCCCACACGTCATCCCGGACCTGGAGCCAGTACCTTTGGTCCCTGTAGGCCAGTTTTTCCGGGGATGCCTTGCTGGCCAGAGAGGCCCTGGGAGGGAACAAAGATAGTCCACCAGGCAGGGGCAGCATCATATGCAGGAGAGAGTCCTACCCATATCCCCGCCATCACCCTGACCCATTACCTGCAAGCCTGGGAGTCCATGGTCTCCCTTCTCTCCTTTGACTCCTGGGGGACCCTGGAGGAGAAGATGAAGTGAGACACAGGGAAAAGAGACGAAACAGAAGAAGATGGGTAGAGTAGTGCCTACCATGGGTCCCTGGACTGTGCGACCCTGGGTCCCCGGTGACCCCTGCTGACCTCCAGGGCCTTCAGGTCCTGTCTGTCCAGGTGGTCCTGGCTCTCCCTGGAGACACAAGAAGCATTGGAAGGACAGAGAAGGCATATCCCTGTCCCTTTCTACTCACTACCTGCCCTCAGCACTGTCCAGCACCCTGAGGTTTTCACAGTCAGCCCCTGGCCACGTACCCAGAGCCACAAATAAGTCAAAACTGAGTCAGGATTTGAAGCCAGTTCTTCTGCCCCACCCTATTCAGTTCTCCTATTCTGCTCAGGTTTCAATGGGGCTTGGAGAGGAAATGTGCCCAGAAATCACCGAGAGGAAAGAAGGAACTTAGTGGGCTGCCGCATGGGGGCAAAAGGGGCATCTCCTTAAGCTCTGACACCCAAACACCAAACTCAGTTCTCACTAGATATCCAAGCTCTAAGGGATGGTGACACCAGACATATTTAAACTGAGCTTAGGGGGAAATACTTCCAAATTGTTTTTTTTTTATTAAGCAAATCAGTGTTCCAAATAGGATACAGCAAACTGCTCAGTCTTATTAATTCACAACTATAAATAAAACACTGGCATACAGAGCAGTGCCACCTACTAAACAGTGGTGAGGGCTATCACCATGCTGGCTTCATAATGATGCAAGAGTACTTAGCATGTGGGGAAACAGTAAAATTAATAGTAAGTTGCTTCAAGAAGAAAATTGCTTGATCATGTCCATAACCACTGAACAAATAATACACATTTTATTTACTGTCTGTTTGGTTTGTTTTTTCAAATTTCAAATAAATTAGGAGTGAAGGAATCTTGTTATCACATGAAAATGAATATGTTTTAGTGTCTGAATTGGCGCTGCACTTAATTAATTACTATTAAGCCAAGACATCTATACTATCACATGATACCATTTGACAGAGTTCTGAATTACTTGCCAAGTAATAAAAAGAAACCAGAATTATAAACATTGGGCAGGAGAAGAAAAAGTAACTATGTAGGTGATGTTATGTGAATCTAAGAAACATGAATATAAAATATACCCCAAATAAGACCTGTAAGAAGCTTGGATGCAAAAGTAACCTTCAGGGAAAGAACCTGTGCATAAACCACAAGAGAAGCTGTAATGAGAACAAAGATGGCCACTTTCGCTAGCAACAAAAAGAAACAATATTTAGGCATGAACCTGAGCCTGTCAACAAACAGGATGCCATGCTCCTGGATGAGAAAACGCAAATTCTGCAAGCACCACTTCCTCCTAAGTACAGTTCTAACCTGAACTTGGTTCCAGTGAAAACACCAACTGTATTTCCCAGTCTAAGGACAAGCGAATTCTACAGTCCACAGTGAACAAGCAAAGAGAATCAGCAATGTTCTGGAGAGAACCAGACTGGGCTGGCAAGATGGCTCAGTGGTTAAAGGCACTGTCAGCACAAGCCTGGTAACGTGAGTTCAATCCCTGGAACTCATGTAAAGATGGATGGAGAGAGCAGACCTGCACACGCAAGCGTACACACAACCTGCTGTGGGTTGAATCTGCCGTGTTGAAGTTGTAGGTATAGAAGCCAACTGTTATCTGTGATCCTCTGACCTATCCAGTGGACAGGAAAGCTTTGGTCAGGCTAGACTGTGGCCTGGTAGACAAATCAATGAGGAGGGTAAAGTGTGCTTCAGAGGCAGGACTAGGTGAAGATGGTACTGACTAGCCGGGCTTAACCCTCAGGGGACAGGGGCTGGAAACTGACTTTTTGAGGACTGGACATGACTCCTGCATCTTATGCCAAGCAAGCTGGGATTAACTAACATGTGCGGGTCCACAATGCCCAGCATCCAGAGAAACCAGAGAATGTCAACTTCTGCTTTCAGACTGAGGGAGGCCTTTTAAATTTTAATTGTATGTAACATGTATTTATTTAGAGTTTGTGGATACCTGTGGAGGTTGGAGGACAACTTGTGCATGTCAGTTCTGTCCTTTCATCATGTGGGGCCTGAGAATCTGATGCATGGAGGTTTGGTGACAAGCACCTTCACACCAGAGCAATCTTGCCCACCTGGGGAGGCCTTTTAAAAGAGCCTACAAAATTCAAACTCCAGAAGAGACAGAGCAGTGATGTAGACTAGAGAAAAACTACCCTAAAAATCTGTACCGAAACCAGTCACAAACAAGTTCAAGGGGCACAAAAGTAACAAGCAGGACAGTGGAGAGTTGGAGGACACACTTCTAATAAAAAATCCTGGCCGATTCCAAAAGGTACCTGAGCTAGCATAGCAAGTTCCAGGCTAGTACAGGATACATAGCGAGACCCTCTCACAAACAAACAGCACCTCATAGATATGCCCATTTTCACCCACCAGACTACCTGATATCACCTAGTTATCCAGGAGTGGCCTATAGAGCGGATGGCTCACCATAGGAGCTTCTATGGAGGACAGCTGACTTTGTGCATGTAAGGGCACAGGGCATCCATCCCTGGGGACTCGAACTCCAGCAGAATGTGTGCATATAGGGCAGAGTATTGCAGCATCTTTACAACAGAGGGGGCAGAACCCTCATTTCTCTGACGGAAGGCTGACTGGTATCTAAACATGTCCACAGTCCGAAGACCTCAGCCAGCTCCGTCTGAGTTCACACAATCCCTCCAAGAGGCACTGTGCCAGGGTCAGGGCAGGATAGGGTATGAGGACAGACACCCCGGAAGGCTGAGAGAGATGAAGGTGTTGATGCAGAGAAGGAGCATATTCCAACAGCTGCTACCCCTTGTATGTCTCATATTCTGTACACGTGGCATTGTGGCCTACCAATCTAGAATCAAGCAGGAGTGGTACCCTGTAGGCCACTGTGGGGGTGGTACTGCTACCAACGTACACTGCCTTCCACGGCCCACATCTCAGACCAAGACCCTTATCCCAACACACCCGTAGACCCTTATAGAGCCAGATCCTGCCCTGTGTAATGAGATCAATTCTCCAACACCTAGCTAGAGGAAACCATCCTGCAATGGATTATCATTTCGCTGGTTTATCTGTCAGACTACAGCAAAATCTCTGTCATTCCCACAATCAGACTATGTTTGCTAAGACCAGCAGAATCCCTGATAAGGGTAAGAATGGAGCACACACAAACTGCTTTCCCTAGGTGATGTTCTGAGCAGAGATTCACATGGAGGGCAAAATGCTATCTATATTTGTTTATAAGTAATCCCTAATAAAATCATTTTGCTCCTCATTGAGATCAACTTTAATGAGTCGTTTTTGGGGCTGTTGGTGCCAGCCCAGTTGATACAGATATTAATTTCACATCATGTCATACTTTGACATACCCACAAACCTCTGCACAGTCAGACCCTCCCTCCAACAAGCCCACAGACCCTGTAGATGGCATCAACTCAGAGGCTAACCATGCCTGAAATCACTCTTGAACCCAGTTTCCTGTGTGCTGTGGATGGATGAGTTAGCAAGAGTCTATGGAGGGGAATGAGGAGACAGTTGAAGAGCTAGGCAATCTGGACGCACCCACTGGACTTCCAAGCCTCAATTTCCCCACCTGTGCCATATGGGTGATCCTGCCTATGAGAATAAGTGAAGAGCAAATATCCACAAATATTTGATTCAGGTCCAGATGTCTAGCAGGTGATAGGGGAGCCCAGAACCATCCCGATTTCCTTGTGATGTCAGATCCCTGCTTATCTGTGGTGGGGAGCCCTTTCACCTAATACAGAAGACTATACAACCTGCTCCCTGTGATCTGAAAGTGCGGGGTCCTCCCGCTGCAGGTCAGACCAGGCACACTGATCCTCTACTTCACAAGACCTACCTTGGGCCCTGGGTGTCCCTGCTGTCCTGGAGAGCCATTCCTTCCAGGGAGGCCCTGTAAAGGTACAGACAGGACTGAATACAATCCTATCATAATCCTCAGTTCCATTCAGCGCCCCCGCTGATACCCAGCCTCCTCCAGTCCTGGACTCCTGTCTGTGTTGCTGGGAGGAGCAGGATCCTCCAATATCAAAGGTGTTCTTACTGCCCTCCCCTTCATTGCTGGGCACCCATTGGATTCAGGCAGATCTGAGGTCACACCCTGGGCCTATATACAATGAGGCCTGGGGACAGCCAGTGCAAAGTAAGTGCCCTTGATAGGTGAACCTGTGACCACTGACTCGGGAAGCATTGCCACTGGCCAAAAGCCTTGGGCTTGCAGAGAAAGGACCAGAAGAGCTATGACCATCCTCTGAGGACCAGTACCCAGGGCAGACTGCCTGCAAGGCTATGGTTCACAGTTTGCCATATCATAACCCACCAGCTACCACCAGCACAGTCCTGGAGACCAGTGGGACCTGGGCTCGTTCTGTCAGGAATATTGAAAGAAACTCTTGATTTCCTGGCAGAGAAAGGCCAGTATCTGCCCACAGATAGAGGACATATATAAGAGAGAAAAGCTTAACCAGTGTGCAGAGCAGTTAGCCAGACTGGGCTTCTGAGCCTAATGGCCATAGAAGAAGCATAAGAAAGTCTGTCCTCTGTGTAACATGGCTGGAGAGGGCTGAAGATGAGTTTGGCTTCCTGAAAACTGGTGTGAGGTGGTGTGGGAGGTCCATCAACCACTCTGCCTCCTCCAATGACAGCAGAAGTCCCTGGTCACGCCCAGGGAAGGAGACACTGGACTCACCGGAGGGCCTTGGGGCCCTGGTGGCCCAGGGGTCTCAGATGAGCAGGCATAGGAAGAAGGGAAGGCTGGGCATGTCTCTCCATCCCTCTGGAAGAAAAGAAGTCATTTTGCTCAATGGACACCCCCCCCTCTGGATCTCATCTGATCTTAAGACTCAGCATGTCCAAAGGACACCTGACTCTAGGGAGCATCTAGAGTCATCACCAGGCTCCTAGCATGGCCAAGTTCAGCATGAGCTCTCAAGGGACTAATGAGGATAGCTAAGTCCCCAGCAGACCTAGGATGGCTCCACAGCCTCCCTGAATGAGCTTCTGCCTGGGCCTATAGCAAAGGGGGAACAACTTCTAATTGACACGTAGCTGTTATGGGTGGAAATGGGATGTCCTGCATGTGTTCTCTTCAGGCCCCTGACCACCTCGTACAGAAAGTCTGCTTTTATCTCTCTCAGCATGGGTCTAGCCAGGCCATCTACACAGACTCTGTGGCCCTTAGTGGTTCTCTCACGGGGCCAAGGGACAGTGTCCAGGACCTTGCTGCCACCTACCAATGCAGGAAGTTCACAGCACTTGTCCTTGTCTGCCCAGGTGTCACTGCACACGATTTGCAACATCTGGAGCTGGAACTGTGTAG
>LOEQ01006479.1:16243-32092 GCA_001685075.1 Bramus lutescens | reverse complement strand
TAGTTCCAGGACAGGCTGCAAAGCTACAGAGAAACCCTGTCTTGAAAAAACAAAAACAAAAACAAAACAACAACAACAATAAAAACCAGAGCAGGGTATCTGCTATGTGACCTGGGAAGGATACTCACTGGTCCTGGCACTGATGCTCTGGACCTCACTGGCCTCTGGTCCCCGAAGGCTCTGCACTGAAACCTCATAGTCATGGCTGGGCTCCAGGCCTTCCAGCAGTACCTCAGGCTGTCCCACACGTACCTGGCAGGGACACGGCAACACATGTCTCAGCCACCAAGCCCCACCATCTGTCCCACCTGTCTCCCTTTTCCCACCTCTCACCTCTCTCCTTTGCTCCTCCCCAGGGGAGGCAGTCAGCAAGTACCGCACCAAGTACTGAGTGGTCCCAGCGGAAGGCTGCCAGGTGAGGTGGAGGGTTCTGGGTGTCGCTGAAGCCAGGGTCAGTGCCCCAGGTGGAGGCAGGGGTGCTGGGGGGGGGATGACCATCCCATCAGGGTAATCTTAGCGGTGTGGCACATGCAGAACTCATAAACATGAACAAAGAAACCCTTTTCCCAATAAGACTTTCAATAGGATATACAGATGGGGCATAGTCAGGTAGACAACCACCAATCAGAGCACTTGTCTCAAATGTGAGTGGGTTTTCAGCTCACAGTTCTGGGGGAGCCAGATAATCCTGCTGGCCTCGAGCAATTTGCTACAAAGGTAGTGAGTGATGTAACCTCCAGGTTGAAAGAGTCTCTCTCTCTCTCTCTCTCTCTCTCTCTCCCTCTCTCTCCCTCCCTCCCTCCCNTCTCTCTCTCTCTCTCTCACACACACACACACACACACACACTCACACACACATGAAGCCATTTCTGTGAATGACCAGAAGAGGCAAATCCAGAGGCAGACAGCAGAGTTGAGGTTGCCAGGGCTGGGTGAAGAAGGACCAGGGGTACCAATGAAATGATCTATGGTGGCCTTGGTGTATATAGCCTTGAATATACTGTGCTTTTTTGTTTATTCATATTTCTGTCTTTTGAGACACAGTTTCTGTTTGTAACCCTAGCTGTCCTGGAACTCATTATGTAGACCAAGTTGGCACTGAACTTAGAGATCCATCCACCTGTCTCTGCCCCTCTAGTTCTGGGATTACAGGTGTGTGCTACCATACCTGGTGAAGTCCTGAATATACTAACAGCCATCAATTGATCCCTGTAAGTGGGTAAGTGTGGGCATATGAGTTCTCTCTCAGTGCAGTTGTTAGCCAGGAATCATGGTGGGTCCACCAACAGCTGAGAGCTAGTGGCCTCAACCATGTGCTATGGCTGCTAGACAGGATGGGAGCCTTGGGACACCTTAAGCAGCAGTAGTAAGGAACGATGCATGACACCACTGTTTGAAAGAGGATACCAGGGTCGGAGAGGCTCGGAATGTTGGCTCGTGGGAACACTCTAGACCCAGAGCTGCCTGTAGTTATGCCCTGATAGTGTAATCCCAAAGGGACAGGACCAGACGAAGGTCACCCCTCTACCTGTGGTTGCCCAGCCTTGCAGACTCTTGCCAAAACCACTCTCATAGACAGGAAACACGGAGACCATGTATTCTGTGTTGGAGGTCAGGTTTCGAAGCTCCATGGATGAGACAGGCCCTTCCACCACCACCTGAGCAGAAAAATCCCATCAACAGGGATTTCTGGGGGGCATGGTACCATCGTCCTGAAACATACGGTCCCCACACAGAGCAGAGCAGCACCAAGTACCACGGAGACAGGCGAGACAGTGGAACAATCCATTTGTCTATCAGTGTTGTCATCAAAACCACATCTGGGTGTCTTTAGTCATCGCTTAGCACTCCCCACTCTGACTTGGTCTGGTTGGGTACATCTTATATAGCTACTCACTCCCAAGTCCACCCATTGGCTTTCCTGTCTCATGTGGACTTAGCTGGAGACCTTCATTCTAGTGCCCATCCACGGCTCAGCAGAGCCCACCTGAGCCAGGCTGTCAGAGTCCTGCAAGCGGCCCCAGCTCCTAAGGAGAGGTTGAACCAGGGGACCCCCTCTTACCTCCTTGGGGGCACCACCCCTAGAAGGCTGCCACACAATTAGATATTTAAGGGGTGGGTATGAGGCTGGAGTCCAAGACAGGTGGACACTGGATGAGGTGACGTGGGTGAAGACAAGTCTGGTGGGCGTGGGGAGGGGATCCAGGGCCAGAGTAGTCGCTGCTGGTTTAACTGTGGGGAAAGGTAGGTAGGGAGCAAGCGCGCGCATCTATTTGCTCCCCCTGGTGGCCATGTGCAGGACGGATAGGAAAATTCTCCCAACATAGCCAAAGACAGACATCCCCCTGGTTTAGTACAGGCCATGAAAACTGGCCAGGTGTAGCCTCAGTCTCCCTGCCCCTCGGTCACTGTGGGGCTGGATCCTTACCTGGGCCCCTGCCCTGGATTTTTTGGCAAACGAGGCGGCTGAGCAGAGCAGCTAAGGTGGCCAGCTGGGGGAAGTCCAGTACATTGTGGGCGGTGATGTCCAGCGGCTGGGAGGCCAGGAGCTTCAGTTCAGCCTCATCGGCATTTTTCACACCTGCTTTGGGGAAGCATGTGCCCACAGGTGGCCAACAGAGTGTGCTACTCTGAGATTCTCATCCTGTTTACACACAGTCCCATAGGGGAGAGACCTGCCAGAGTCCCCAACATACAGGAGGACACACACTGAAGCCAAATGTCCTAGATCCCATGGGATCTCAATGGACATAGGAATGAGCCAGCAGAGGCCAGTATGCTTAATTCTGGGAGCTCTGGGAAGCGGGCCAGACTATGTGGGTGCTGGCGACAGGTGTCCATAAAAGAGGGGACTCCTGGGTAGAGAAGGGCTCCTAGAGCAACCCCCTACACTTGAAATTTCCTTCCCCACCAAACAGAGGGCAGTGAGTGTGGTTGATGCCCCAGAGAGCACCAGGAACAATCCTTGCTTGGGGAGCAGATGGAGAAGGTAGGAGAATTGCCAGACACAAGGACAGCTGCCAGGCAAGGAACCCATTTGAAGGCTACCTGCAGTGTGAGCTGAAGGGCTGCAAGGAGTTAGGGGAGTGTGGCAACAAAGTGCACAGGGACAGATATTGCAGATGCTGCTGCAAGGTGCAGCCATGCAGCTCTGTGGAGTAGGTCTCGCCCTCTGGCCTCTATGGGTGTGGAAGCTTCAGGTCAGCAATTAAGCATGCACCTAATTTTTCAGCAGAGGTGGTGAAGCCCAAATACAGGTGTGTCTGTGACCCAGAGCCCACCCAGCCATGAGCATTCTAACCTAGGGCACGGGCACTGTGCAGGCTCACCCACAACAAAGACATCAATGTCCTGATCTTTAAGAATCCGGGCAGCTGTGCGCACATCATCCTGGGACTTGCCATCTGTCACCAGAATCAACACCTTGGCTGCCTCTGGACGGGCACCTGCTGCTGGCTTCAGGTTCTGCCCCAGTACATGGGTTAGGGCGAGGCCTTAGGAACATGAGGAAAAAAGTGACAGGCAACCATGAGGACCCCCTCCTCAGGAGCCTTCTTGACCACAGCTGCTCCCACACTTGATCCCAGGGCTCTCTGTTCACGCATCTTGTCCATCCTGCCTTGCCAGATTAAAGACATCTGGGATGCGCCTGCTGTGGAGGGTACCCAGGGCCCAGCAAGGCCATGCCTAAGTCTTCTAAGAAGCCACCTGTGAGTCTGACAGTCCGGCTGAGCAGGACCCAGACAGAAGCTGCCTATGATCAGCATAGACACTCGATCTCAACAAGGTGCCCAAAGTTCCACACTTTTGCCAAAGGTTGAGGTGGGTAGTGCAGGTCGAGTTTGCTCTCTAAAGTGTGGAGTGGGTTCAGCACTTGCCTATCACACAAATGTGCAGGGGTGGAAGGGGAGTAAAAGGAGGTTGCCAAGGGGGCTTTATAATAGCCCAAATCTCAAGGCCCAGGACTTACCTGTGAATGTGTTTCCTCCCCTGTAATGGAGGCTGTGCACTGCTGCCAGCACCTGCTCCTTGGTGTGGAAGGAGTTCAGGTCCCACTCTGTCTGGGGGTCTCCACTGTACTGAGTCAGACCTGGGGGTGGACTCTGGTTGCTGAGGGTGTTTTGTTTTGGTTTTGGTTTCTTTCTCTCTTTTTCTGCAGCCCCAGGGAAAGCATGCTAGGCAATATTGTACTTCTGCACCCTCAATGCCAAAACTATTTTGAAGACCATGACTACAGAGTTGCCTGCTCTGGGCACAGCCATTGGTGGTTCCACTTCCAGGAAAAGACACATTTTCAGGGTTCAAGGCTCTCCTAGGGTATCATCAGAGGGGCTGACTGGAAGTCAGTCATTCCTGCAGACTATAACAGCACCCCCGGTTCACCGAGAAAGTGAATCAGTCACATGACCCAATCCAGACCAAGTAGGCTTCCATCAGCCAGGTTTCTCAACTCTCTTCACAGGCTGCTGGACTATGGGAGGCTATAGCATTCCCTATCCTGTTATGAAGGCAGCTGCCAGCCTTCTGCTGGTGAGGGCTTAAGAGGTCCAATCTCCCCCAAGGGCAAGAAAAAGAAGGTGATACCCACCTACTTGGACTTTATCTGGTCCTATTTCAAAAGGTGTGATGATGCTGGCCAGGAAGTCTTTGACCTGCTGAAAGTGGCTGTGGCCGATGCTCCAGGACCCGTCCACCAGGAAGATTATATCGGTAGGAGTTGGGGGTGTACAGTGGAACTGGGGGTCAGCTAGGGCAGGTAAGAATGGGGGAGGTATTGGGTGAGGCTTGTGGCCTCCCCAGGACACCTGAGCTATTGTAGACCTGACTAAAGGCCTCAAAATACTCTTCCCTGAGATCTTTGGGGTCAGGGTTTTCAAGGACTTTGTGTCCCCCTAGATTTAGAAAAGCCCTCTTGCGGGGGCTGGAGAGATGGATCAGAGGTTAAGAACATTGCCTGCTCTTCCAGAGGTCCTGAGTTCAATTCTCAGCAACCACATGGTGGTTTACAACCATATGTAATGAGTTCTGGTGCCCTTTTCTGGCCTTCAGGCATACACACAGACAGAATATTATTTACATAGTAAATAAATAAATATTTTTAAAAAAACCTCTTGCATCCTAGTTTGGGGTTTCAACTCCTCTAAGTCCCCTCAAAGAGGGCTGATCACAGTCTCAGGTCTAGGGGTCACCTCTACCTTCCAAGGCCCCTGGCAGCACTATGTCTGAACCTGACAATTTCGTTCCTGGGCTGAGAAGGTTCCAGCACCCACATTTCCAGACCTAACTGCCTGTAGGTGGCCACCAGTCATGGATGGGTGTGTTAGCATCACAGACAGTCCAAACTGGGTAAATTGGCAGGAAGACCCAGCAGGGCAGTAGCAATCAGGAACTACTTCTGCGACCTCAGAATCTTCTATCACCCTACAGTTCTTTGTGAATAACATGCTCCCTGGGGCCCCAGACAATTTGACACAGATTGCTCCTGGCAGGCCTCATGAGATTTCTAAACACAGCCAGGTAGATGATTCCTCTGTGGTTTCTGATGCTCAGTCTAAAGGGGGAGGCCCAGGCATGTCTGTAAGACCCTCAATAGTGGGGCAACATTGTAGCAAAAGACCGGATCCATAACATAACAGGGCATAGGGTCTGACATGAGGGAGTAATACCCAAATCAGAGCACAGAAGTCTTCCCGCAGCTCTGTGTCTGGTGAAGAAGGCAGTGTCCTCCTTATGCGAGGGGGACAGGTGAGGAGATGGCCTCACTTAATCTGACCCCACAGAACACAGCTGTCTTACCTAGCTTCTCTCTCTTTCCCACAGAGTCTGCAATGTGGCTCTGCCTCTCCAGGTCTGTGGTTGGCTGAGCGGAGTCCTGTACACCAAAGCCCTGCTTGGGTTTCCTCTGATCCTTATTGGCCACTGCTGGAGGCAAGGGGAAGGGTTATATCTGCTACCATGCACCTCCCAGACCTCAGCTAGGGCTCTGGGGCAAAGACTATCCGGCCCCTGCACCTGAGATTGTGAGTCCAGGAATATGACCAGCCTAAATTAAAGCTAGAGCATGTGGTCAAATACAAACAAGTATTTTTGGCCATACGACAAGAGACACAAGATGCTTCAGAGGGCTTCCCCCCCTACACACACACAACCCCCAGGATTTATTCCCATTCCGCTTTGACCCACCAAGAATGGGCCGGTCTCTGCTTGAGGTGAAGGCAATACTGGGCTCAGGTGTTTTCTCAGGGTCTGAGGCCTGCACAGGGAAGGAGGTAGGATCCAGGGTGGGTCCTACCAGCCTCCGGCTGCCTCTGCTCAGAGAGTGTCTCTTCAGATCCTCAACTGCAGAGAGAGGAGGGACTGACTGTTAGGACACCAGCCCAGGGTGGGAGCAGGGGCTTGGGGTTTTGGGGGGTTTATGTACTTTCTGAACCTGCCCACCTCATGGGAGGTGAGCAGCAATGTCA
Source organism: Bramus lutescens (assembly GCA_001685075.1). Taxonomy (NCBI): domain Eukaryota; kingdom Metazoa; phylum Chordata; class Mammalia; order Rodentia; family Cricetidae; genus Bramus; species Bramus lutescens. The sequence goes on along the minus strand of LOEQ01006479.1, from coordinate 25,628 downwards.
AGAACAGGAAACAAGACCCTAGCACCTCACAGGCAAAATGCCTCAGGTCACAAGGCCAGATCATGAGCTCTGAACACAGAGGCCTTCCGCCCACATCCACCCCTGTCTGCTTGCAGGAGGACTTACTCACAAACTCCCTTCGTGCCAGCAGGACAGGCCCAGAGTCAGTGAGCTCAAAGATCTTCAAGATGTAGCCCTTGGAAGGGCTCAGGCCACCCACAGTGGCCTTGGGCATCTTGGTGGTTAATATCAGCTCCTGCTCCAAGTCCCCTAGGTGGAGGTGGAAAGTTGTTGAGACTGCCAAATTTACCTTACATATGTGTACATACATGTGGGTCGATGTGTGTGCACCAGGAATGGAGTTAAGTGTAATGGAGTTGAATTCTGTGTTCTAGGAGATAAACAGATTAAGAAATAGAGCAATGGTAATGGTGACCTCAGGGCACCATCCCACCCAGATAAGTTTCCAACTTGTGAAAGGAATTAAAAAGAAGCTTACAGCCAGGTGTGGAGATACATGCCTTTAATTCCAGCACTGGGAAGGCAGAGCCAGGCAGATCTCTTGTTTGAGGCCAGCCTTGTCTACAAAGCAAGTTCCAGAACAACCAGCCTTAGGTGGTGAAGGAAATTATTAAAAACAAAGCTGGTGAAAGGGTCATTTCCAGTATGCAAGAGAACTCAATAGCTTTGACCTCATAATTCTAGCTTCAAGGATAGAAGAAAGGTATGTGGAACCTTCCTCCTCATTTAAGGAAAGTGACTAAGGCCATACATGTGTCAGGGGTGTGCTGAATGGAAGCCCAGAGGGGTTACTGTGTGAAACTGTGAAGGAGAAACCTGTATTTCCTTGGAGGCCCCAAGATATTAGAGATGCCAGAGTCATGAGATATCTGTTGAAGAAAGCTGCTAACAAGGAGTGGAACCATCCCGTGAGAAAGAAGAGTCAACACAATTGAAGGGAATTGGACCTCTGCAGAACGTTTTGACATCAGACGTGGAAACACAGTTTGGGGTTTGCCCAGCTGGTTTTCAGTCTTGTTTTGGTCCAGTATTTTCATACTTTCTTCCCTGTGTTTGGGAATGGTAATGAGTATCCTGTGCCATTATGTGTTGGAAGTATGTGCTCTGGTTTTTTTTTTAATTACAATGAAAGTGATTACATGACTCAGAAGAGACTCTGGACTTTGGACTTTTAAATGTTGTTTAGATTGTGATAGACTGGGATCTTTTGCATTTGGACTGAATGCATTTTTGCTTTATGATATAGTTACATGCCTTTAGGGGCTAGGGACGAATTTGGTGGTTTGAAAGAAAATATCCCCCATAGTGTGTGGGGTTTTAAGTAGTTGTGGCCTTGTTGGAGGTAGGGGTCACTGGATACAGGCTTTGACTTGTCATGTGCAAGTCATGCTCATTGAGATAATTTACCTCCTGTTGCCTTTGGTTTGTTACAGATTAAAGACAGCTGATTTCATTTTTCTTTTTAATTAAACAATGTTAGATTTTTATCATTTCCTCAGATAGAGGTTAACTTTTTTGGGTGTTTTTTTCTTCAACAACATTGTGAATTACACATCATAAATTGTTTTTGTTGCTCTGAGAATTGATTGATCATAAGATGTTATGTGGTTTGTTAACTCTCTGACCATAAACACGTACCATTCCCATGATCATAAAAATAACCGCATAATTCCACTCTTAAATCACTTTCTTGCTTGAGGTAAAGAAACTGCTCTTGCCTTTAATACGGACTGTTTCCATCCTCCTACTATGGGAGACTGAAAATAAGACCCGGCCATTAATAAATTTTTGCCTTGCGAAAAAAAAAAAACTAGCCTAAACTATATAGTGTGACCCTATCTCAACTTAAAACAAAACAAAACAAAACAAAAAAAACAAAAAGAAAGATAGACTAGGCCGTGAGCCCACCTTTATAGATGTAGACTAATGACCAACTGTCATACTGAAAATATGTTATGAGATTTAATATATCTACAGAATAGGATTCAGGAAGCAGTATAGAGATGGGATGTTCAGTGGTTGCAGCACCACCTATGAAAGGTGACATAGATATCAGGCTTGCCACATGTTTATAAGGTTGTGTGCCACTGTGTCTAAGGTGGTCAGCAGGGGATGAGGAGACAAATGAGTGACTATCAAGCTCATGAAGACATGAACTCTTCATCCAATACCTGCCAGCCAATATTAATGTTACAGTAAAAGTAAACACTATGGACAGCCGTATGCGATACCAAAAAAAAAACCAAAAAAACAAAAAAAAAAACAACCAAGATCACCCATACCACTAGCAATAATCTTCGCTAGCAAACACAGGCCAACTTGAACCTGACTAAACTCCAGTATCCAGCTACCAATCTACAGGAGACACAAGGGAGAGAGGGGCAAGTCGTACAGCATCTCAAAGATGTCATTGCTAGACAAGGAAACGGGGATCTGGCTTCTCCTACAAGTAAATGCCAAGGGAAAAGGAGAGAGGAAAACTTGCAAGAGGCACAGGACTAGTAAGATGTACACCTCAACCTGGCATGTGGCGCACGCTTGGCAATCTCAATACTCAGGAGGCTGAGGCGAGAGGATTTTGAGCTCAAGGCCAAGGCCACAAAGAAAGACCGTATTTCAGGGGGGAAAAAGATGTGTATTCTCGTTTGGAGTCCCAATTAAGGTTGCTCAATTGTAGAAGATATTTTTGGATGAACTGCAAAGTTGTGGTTTTAATTTGGAGGCATGCCAATGGCCCTTGAGCTGTGTTTGAGTCATTCTTTGTTCAAGGAGAACAAATACAGACAGACTTATACAATGTCTCAGATTTGCTTTAAGATCATGCAGCCAGGAGCGTGACAAGAAGGGAAACAAAGCTGGGCTGGCCACGTGTTACCTGTGGCGTTTAGTGCCGAACCCCAGGCTCCATCACACCCTGCTGCTTTCCAGGTGTTTAAAATTCCCATAAAAATAGCCCCAAAGAAGAAGAGAATAAAAGTGTAACAAAAGTATATCAAAAAGAAAACAAATTGGAAGAATGTAGCTTTAAAGTTCAATAAATCAATTACTTTGTTAAATAAAAATAGATAAAATGTTTCAACTAAAAGACAAAGATTGGGGTTGGAAAGATGGCAAACAGTTAAGAGCATCTGCTACTTTCGTAGCAGATGAAGTTCAGTTCCCGGCCAATGCTGGGTAGCTAGAAGCTGCCAGTAACTCCAGACCCAGAAACATCCATCTCCTCTGGCCTTTAAGGGCACCTGCACCAATGCACACGCACACATACGCGCATGCGTGCGCACACACACACACACACACACACACAATTTAAGAAGACAGACTGTCATACCGGCTAAAAAGAATACTCTGGGTCACTATCCATTTAGAATCTTTCTAAAAAGAAAACAAATTGGAAGACTGTAGATTTAAACTCAAATCAATTACTTTGTTATTGATTTTATTAGTATTGTGTTATTCATTTTATTAGTATTTTATAAGATATCTTTTGGCTTTGTTGATTCACCTCATGTTTTTATTTCTATAATTTATTCCCTTTTCTATCATTTCTTCCTAGTCTACCCAAATTTACTTTTCTGTTCCATATAACTTAATATGGATGTTTAAATTCTTAGTTTTTCTTTTTTCCTTTTTCAATACTGGAGCTCAATCACACCAGGGCCTTGCACATGCTGGGCAAGCCCACCACTGATCCTCATCCCTACAATTATTCTTTTATAATTTGTGGAGCTAAATCTATTAATCTTCTTTTAAGCCACGGGGGGGGCATCTATGTAACTCAGGTTGGCCTTGAACAGGGGATCCTCTTGCCTCAGTAGTAGAAAACAGGTATAACCTCACCACACCCAACTTAAGCCTGCGTCATCATGACCCTGTCCCTGTAACTGAAGGGCTAAATGCTCTCTCACACGCTCACTGCATGCAGGATCCAGGCTATTCTTAAAGCCCTCAGACCCGTTCTGAAGTGGGAGTCACCACTTCTTCAAAGCATACGTCCTGAGCACCTTCTGTGTGTGCTCATGCTGGGTGCAGGGGAATACAGAGGCCTCCTCAACTGTAGCTGCTCCATGTGATGGAGGCTGACAGAGGAAATGTAGAAATGACCCGGCCAGAGAGCCATGTGGGTAGTTATGGGGAGACGCCGGCTGGAGCAGGCCTGGTGACCACCAGCTAGCTAAAGAGTCATTCTCCTTGCTTTTCTCAGTGGAGAGCCTCGGTCCTGTAGTTGTAAATAAAATGCACTGCCTTTTCTACTGAAGCATTTAATAAGACAAAGGAGGTTCCATCTTTAAAGAAATTTGTGGAAAAAAAAAAGGCATCTGGGAGAAAAAAGTCCCTGTCCACCCGTCAGCATTTTTCTAAGATCCATGTTTGTGCTCAAGGTTGCATCGTACTCTTAGAAGCTGTATTCTGTTAACCAACTATATTGCTTTAAGTTAGTCAATCTGTAAGAATGTGAGACCCAGCTCTGATCGCTCAGAGTGCAGTACAAGACTCCTTTGGTTAGGAACAAAACCACAGTGGGGCCTCTGACTGGGTGTGCTCACTTACTTGATTAAACTTGGCTACATACCATTCTGCAGAAGTAAAACTGCATGCTTTGCCAAAACACTTGGGACTGGGGTCACTTTCTTGAGAGCCTAAACCCGTTTCTAGCAGTCCTAATGGAAAAGGAGAGGAAGCCATACCTGCCGTAGGTGTCACCTGCACCAAGTAGCCAAGGCCACTTCCCTCTGCTTCCTTCCACTTCATCTGCAGCTGGTCCTCAGGCAGTACCGCCAGCCTTAGACGGCCACTTACTGTAAAAACAGGATTGGAGGTTGGGGGTGCAAGACAGACTTACCACTGACTAATTGACCGCCTCCTACAACCAGAGGGAGGCCTCCCCTAAGATCTTGGAAGGGACATATCTTCATCTAGGTGTCTGAAGAGTCTGTGGCTCAAGATTTTTCTGTGGAGGAAAAATCCTTCACCCTTAAGATTCTCGATGACATGGCCACACTGTTTGCTTCAGCAGAGGGGAGTCTAATTCCATCCAAGGGGAAATCCCTGCTGCAAAGGAGGCTCAGATCAGCATCAGGGGCAGTGTCCACCGTGTGATGATTAGAGGTACAGAGGTAAAACAGCAGCTGCTGACCCACCGCCCAGGGCCTTAGAAGCTGCTTTGGGTCTCCTACTCTCAAGAATTCTGTAGAAGCAGCCGTGCTGCTGAAGATGCCCCCCCCCTCCACTGCCAAAGTCATGCTAAGTTGATGCGTCCCTTGTGGGCAGACTGGGTAAAGGACCTCAGCTGGAAGTGTGGTGATGGCTGTCTGCTTATGCACACACGGTGTGTCTGTGTGTGCCTGTGCCTAAATATGGGCATGTGTAGGATGCACACCTAGCTTTAGCCCTCACACTAGGGTTGGCAGTATGATGGTTAGTACTGCCAGCTTGACAGAATCTAAAATCACCTAGGATATTGGACTGACAGTATGCCCGTGGGGGATTATCTTGATTTGTTAACGATGTGGGTAGACACATTTTAATTGCAGATAGAAGTATTCCTTTGGCAGGAGATCCCAGACCGTATGACACTGAGCTGGTGAGTTGAGCTCTAGCGTACACGTTCAGTCCTCTCTGCTTTCAGATGGTGGATACAATGTGACCAGCTGCTTCAAGCTCCTGCTACCCATGGAAGAGGGGGAGATACCCAAGGGCAGTGAGGTCTGTGCTGACCTCCAAGAAAGCTTCCGGGCTCTGTGGTGCAGGCAGTTATTTTTGGGAAATGGAGACAGAGGCCTCTTCTAGTCCCTTCGCCATGTGCAGGGGCACAGAGAGATAGGCAAAGACTGGGGGCGTCTAGGATAGACACAATGACCCATTCAGAGTGAGCGGTTTCCAGATGGGCTTGGCTGCTCTGACAGTGATCTACTGAAGGCAGAAATGTGTCAGGAGAAGGTCGGGGCTCTGACCGGCCAGCTGTGAGCAGGGGCCCCAACCCTTGCCATGAAGAGCCTTCTGTTTCTCTCCTTCCCCTGCAATGTGTTAGAGACTTTTGGAACTTCCCTCTCAGAGACGGCACAGGCACATGCTCCCCTCCCTAACCTCAGCTGCACCTCCCAGCCAGTTGGTGAACATATGGGCCCCGCCTCTTTGGTTGTTCTCTGAGACTCCAGTCCACCCCAGCCATGCAATGATGAGGGGCAGCCCTGACAGGCCGAAATCTGAGGTGGGAGAACAGTACATTGTGGGTCTTGTAGAATCACTCTAAATTGGTCATACTCATAGCAAAGTCTTCCTTCTGATTGAAATCCCAGTCCACAAGCCAGCCTTGAGGTTCCTCTGTCTGAACAAAGGGAGCTGAGGGACCCTACTGTGTGGCAGTCACTTCTCTGGATGGTGAGTATGCTGGGGAATGAAGTCTGCTGGGCTCCAGGCCAACCTGAGTTGGACTCGCCTGCAGTGCAGTGGATAGTAGGGACAGGAAGAGGTTCTTAACATGGATGAGGTTAGATATTTGTGTAATCCTAGAAACATTCAAACCAGTCAGGTGCTCCTGGGACCTAGGTACAGTCATGAGTGTGGAGGCTAAAAGGACACAGCAACTTGTCTTCCTGGGACCCACCTGAGCCAGCAGCTCCACTGGAAGGAGTCTGCAACATAGACCCTCCCCAAGGCCTGTACACATCCCTTGGAGGTCATGGAAGACACCAGGAGAGCCTTTCCCAAGAAGAGTGGCCGGAGTGGCCAAATAGAAGGGGACCAGATAGAAACTCTTGTCCTAAGACTTGTGCAGAGAAGAGAGATGCACCACTTGTCTAAGACAGTGCAGGAAGGTCTTTTCATCTCAGGAAGGAGGAGGCAGGGATCTTTCGATTAAGCTGTGTGTGTGCTGTCTGATACCACACTGAAAGGTTTACAGAATAATAACTAAGCAAAAGCATTGCCACAGGATTAAATTTGGAGTATGCTAGTAATCCTGAAAAAGATGAGAAAAACAAAACAAAACAAAACAAAAAAACCCAACCAACCAAACAAAAAACCCCAAGCAAGGCTGAAGCTGGAAGACCACAGGGCCAAAGGTCAGGACAAAAGCTGAGAATGAGGACTCGCTCCCTCTGTCCTGACAGCTTGCCTGTAGCTGCAACAGCTCTTAAACAGGCATTCAATCTGTGAGGAAATGCCTGTTATGGAAGGTCAAAGGTTTGCAGCAGGGTTCCTCCTGCAGGCAGTGGGGGCATTGTCCCTTACCTTGTCCCTGCCCCAATGCCAAGGTGGCACCCAACAACATCCAGAGGCAGGAGTGGAGGTGGGAGCCTCGGAGGCTCATGACGAGCAGCCTGTGGGAGGAGAGGCCACAGACCTTCACTACTAATTCAGCCGTCTGCCCCCACCCCCGACCAGGAAGCCAGTTTCTCCATCCATTCCCATGGACCAGCAGGATGTCTCCACAGACATATGTGGTACCCAGAGGTCTATGACTTGTTCTAATGGGGATGGTGACAGACACTGAGGATCTAAGACTAGCACGGAGGCATCCCACTGAACAAAGGACCCTTAGCTGCACAACCTCCTGTGTACTCCAAAGCACCCTCTGCAGGGAACCAGTTCTCCCTGAGTAGGGTCCATCCGGTCCAGCACACTTACTCATGCCCCTTGGTATCCACATCCACGACAGATGCACACAGTAGGGGTCACCAAGAGTGGCAAGACCTTGAGGCCCCAGCAGCCCCACAGGGTCTGGGATTTGGTTTGGATAGAACCCTACCATCAAGGTTCTCACATTGGGTGGTTTGCCCTCAAGCAAAGGACACACTCAAGACCAAATTCTGATCAGAGCAGAAGCAGGCAGGCAAGTCAGGGGTATGGATGAAAAGTATCGGGAAATTGAGAGCTCTCAGAAGTTGGGAGACAATGTTTGAGAGGCCAATGGGGTGGAGAGGCCAAGAGTCCATTGCCCAGGGGTGGCACTTTGGAGGAGGGGACACAAACATGACCCAGTCTGTATTTTGTGAGCCTGAGTTTTGCGAGTCCTGGGGAATCCAGATTCTCCACCCCTCTGAACAAAGGACCTGAAAAACTTCCCTGCATATTCAAGGGTATCCTCTGCAAGGAATCCAGCTCTCCCTGAGCAGGTGCCCAGACCTGCAGGAAGGCTGCAGGCTGATACGCTCTAAAGCTGTGGTTCTCAACTGTGGGTTGTAACACCTGAGGGTTGGAATAGCCTTTTCACAGGGATGGCCTAAAACCATTGGAAAACATGTTATGATTCAGAACAGTAACAACATTGGTTACAAAGTAGCAATGAAAGTAATTTAAGAATGGGGGTTACCACAACACTAGAAACTGTATTAAAGGGTCAGCATCAGGAGGGTTGAAAACCACCACCCTAGAGTGGATATATGCATCTAGCCAAGGAATTCAAACTAAGGCTTCAGTACGGATCACTGTCCTATCTGTCTACAGGTGCTACATTTAGATGACCCTAACCTTCTGAACTCATTCTGAAGCCACTCCTGTCTCATGGCACAGTTGATGAACATAAGCCTCCCTCTGCTGGACACAACCCCTTTTTGTATATCCTCAGTTCTGAGCATCACCTGAGACCCTCACAAGATTCCAAGAATCTGCTCGGGTGTTTGGTGCACTTGGTCTCTCTGCTTGTGAGACCTCAGCACCTATTCCAATCTTTCTGAAAGTTCAAAGTCACCCTCCAATATAGCCCTGAGTGGACTCTTGGTGGCTCCTTCACCTACCCAGCCCAGGGGCCATAGATGAATTACTAACCTTCTGCTCCAAGGATGCCTCTTGATCCTCCTGGTCCAGCTGTGCCCACTGGAAAGCTGGGGCTTATAAAAGGCCCCCTTCCCTGACATCACCACTTGTCCTGCCCATAAGTCCTTTCTCCTCCCCTCTGTCTGCTGCTGCCTGAGGCATGTTTCCAAGAATGAGATGCTGGTCCCAGCACAAAGGACACTGCTGCATGCCACAACGGGAATCCTAGTAGGGGAAGTAGGGAACAGGCTTCTAGAGAATAAAGGCCAATTGTGCGCTCCTGGGTGCTAGGCTGGTAGGTGCTGGACATTAGGAGTCTCTGCCAGCCTACTGGGAGGAAGAACCGCTTAGACTTTACCAACCACTAGGGTTCATGATCTCTACTCCCTTCCTTCCTGTTTGTCCTAGAACCCAAGTGTTTCCTAGGAGCAGGCCTGTTCCTACACTACTTGCACCTGGTATGCCCTTGCACCGTCTCCACTCCAGCCTGAATTGGTTCTGCCCTAAGCAAAGCTCTCCTGATCCATCTTGAACTCCCCGTGGTCCAGCTCCTGGAACTCTTGGCAAGCTGGCTCAGACTAGGCCTAGGATGAAGGGTTCCTGCTCCCAC
>LOEQ01006479.1:0-11423 GCA_001685075.1 Bramus lutescens | reverse complement strand
ATGCACACAGTAACACGGCAGCAGCCTGGAGGATATATGCACATATATGCACACAGTAACACGGCAGCAACCTGGAGGACACACACACATATGTACACAGTAACACGGCAGCAGCCTGGAGGACACACACACATATGCACACAGTAACACGGCAGCAGCCTGGAGGACACACACATATATGTACACAGTAACACGGCAGCAGCCTGGAGGACACACACACATGCACACAGTAACACAGCAGCAGTGCTGAAGAAACACTAGCTGTTGGCTGCTTGGTTAGATATTTAGAGCATCTCTCTCAGCAGTTCCTGTGGTAGGTGGGACGATGCCACACAGACAGTAAAAAGCATGGCCTTATGACAGGTAGTGGCACATGCCTTTAATTCTAGCATTCAGGAGGCAGAAGCAGATGGATCTCTGTGAATTCAAAGTCAGCCTGGTCTACAGAGTGAGTTCCAGAACAGTCAGAGCTACACAGAGAAACCCTGTCTGGAAATGTGTGTGTGTGTGTGTGTGTGTGTGTGTGTGAAAGCACATGGTGTTCCCAATGTCACACTCAACACTTTGGAGGTGTTCAAAAGTTCCAAGCCACCAGAGGCCTTGTCTTTACCACAGTGCAATGAAGGTCTTCAGGAGGTGCCCTTCATTGCCATCATGTTGGGAAATCTGATGACAGCCCCCACCCTCACTCCACCAGGCTCTGAAGAGGTCACAGGACCAGCAGCAGCTAACAATGGCATTGGCACTTACCAAGGGACAGGCCAACAGCAGCAAGGCAGAAAAGAAACACAGGTTAGTGGCTGGCAAGTCCCTGATAACCAAGCTGTTTCCATATTCCTCAAGCCCTCAGAAGTAAGAGGGCAATGGTCACTGTCTCAGCCCAAGGACCTGTGGGGCTCCAGTGTCTGGAATATGGAAACTGGCTTTGGCCGTGCAAGTCAGCAGGGTGGCCCTACCTTGGATGCCAACTGAGAGACCCCACTGGACACATCATCAAAAATCCTTCCCTCCTTCACCTGTGCAATTTAAAGGGCACTGTTAGAAGGACCAAAGCTTCAGAGTGCAGAGAGACCTGTCACATTAAGTTCCCCAAGTTCTACCAGAAGCCATCTGGCTTCAGCAACATAAGGAGCATATCACTACCAAGAGAAGCCAACTGTCATCCAGACTCCTGTTGTAAAGAAGGATGGGGCTACTGACTCCTCCCCAGGGCTAATATCCTTCTGAAGATAAGCACCACTCACTGCCTGTGGCCAGGCCACTGGGATAAAACAGGAGGAAGAGCAAGTTCAAAGACACCCTTGGAAGCTAACTCGGGGTGGGGGTGGGGGGACGACTAAGGAGCCCAAGGCCACCTGGACCAGAGGAAATTATAGGCAAGATTTTGCTGATCCCCAATATACCCATTTCCCTGGTCAATAAAGAACCTCAGCAGGACACACAAGCACCTTAACCGCTGGTGTCTCCATACCTTCTCCTGTGCAGGCTTGAGGACATTCTCATTCAGGCTGTGGCCCAGCTCCGAAGCCTGTGGGAAGAGATGCTATGTGAGCTTCACATGCAGCAACATTAGCTGCTGAAAAGCAAGCACAGGATGGCACAGGCTTTGCCAACAGAAGGGAAGGCAGTGGGATGTGAATACACACGGGGAAGTAGGCTCACAGAAGTGACATCAGAATGGAAGAACCAAGACATGAAGAAAGCTCCCTCGCAATGCTGGAAGCAGCTCTGGCTCTAGTCCACAAGTAGGGAGGACAGACACAGTAGATCTGCTAACTGCTAATCTTCATCCATTTCCTGAAGCTGGCACTGAACCCTCCAATGGGAGCCAAGACTATGTGAGAGGCTCAGTGGAGGGATGGAGAAAAGGTTGGGCAGAGAAGTAGCAGACAGGGGTACAGCCTCTCCTGGAGCCACCATGGTAAAGCTCAGGAAGCTCTGACTTGCCTGGACCTTAACCTCAAAGCAAGACCAGGCAAAAGGCTTGAAGGGGGATAACTCATTAACACAGGAAAGCTCCTTTCCAGCAGGGTGTGATCCCACGAGTGATCTGGTTTGGGATAATAAAACCAGGAAATGAACACTGAAGTAAGCATTCCTTCTCTCAGAGCCCACTGGGCCCAGACAACCTTGCTCAGGGAACAACTGGGCTGTGGATCTTGAGGAAGATGAGCTTCCAGCACCAGCAGGCCAGGAAGGTGACACTGGTGACCCAAACACAAAGGGAGATGCAGCCAGGAGCACAGCACATGTTTAGCAGACATGGGGCAGCATGCACCAGTAGAAACAGGGTTTTACCGGCTCTGATTGCTGCTTGTAACCCCAAAACTTGACCCAGTTGGCAGGAAGGCAGTTACAGAGAAAGAGCAGGTGGCAGGAGTCACATTAGCAATGCCCAGAAGTGCCACAAACCACGCCTTTTAAACTTTAAGCAGGGTCTCACGCTGCAGCCCCTTAGCAACCCCGGCTGCCTGACTGCTGGAGTTTTACAGCTGTGGACCATTGCCCTCTTTTATTTCCTGCATCAGAACCACATGAATCTGCTTTGGACCCTGGCATCAATATTCCTCTGCTCCAAATTTATCACAATCCAGGCCCCATGATATGCCTGAGGAGTCTGAGTGGCAGAAGTGTCTACGAAGAGAGAACTGCAGGCCACAAGGACCTAAAACCCTGCCCGCCTTACCACGGAGGACACTTGACCAGAGCTCTAAGCATGGCAACTATTATTATATTTAGCTTGGAAGAAAAGTAAACTGCCAACCCGGGACTGTCACGGCTGGTCACACAAACCAAGCTGCCACGTGAGGAAACAGTGAGACCTTTGCAGCAGAAAGCCCAAGGCTGTGAGCCGTGGCCTAGACTGCCCTTCCCATACGAGGCAGCTATGGCACAGTGGCTTCATCGGTGGCTGTGGCAGATGGGGAAGCCCCCTGCTCACAGCAACTGGAGGCACTGAGGTACACAGGGACACATGAGGACAGAGGAGGACCTTCTTCCCTAGGACCTCAGACCTGCAGCATCCAGACACTGCATACAATGGAAGACTGAAGAGTTCTAAAACTCTTCTTACCTTCTGACTAGCTTGGGATCCAAATTTTGTAGCCTAAAAAGGAAAACAGCATTTTGAGTCAAATTCAAATGTCTTGACCCTAGCCATAAGGCTTTATCTATATGGGGCCCAGGTGGAATTAGTTCCAGAACTCCCTCCCGGCAAGTAGCCAGGCAGTCAGTACGAACATGGCAACAGCTCTCAGGGACCTGGTTGCTGTAGGGAGGGCTGGCTTAGCAGATGCTGTAACAAGTCCACAAACTGCTGGAGATAGGACATGTTTGGGTCCAGAAGTCACCCCAGCCCTACTTGTTCCACGCGTGGGCAGCACAGTATCTAACTCATCTAGACATAAAGAACTGTTGACATTCGAGAAAAAGCAGGTCTGTCTAGATGCCCAAGTCCTGGCATCAGTCTTTCTAGAGATGAGAAAACGCACCTTGTCAGCAGCCAGCAACTTCTCCATGGCAAATGGGCTTGTTTGGACGGCTTTGGGCACTACTGGTCTGGTTCCTACGGACCAGTGGGCTAATTTACCTTTATCCCTGTTCCTCTTGTACGATGGTCACACAGCCTAACCCCAAGCTCAAAGTCTGCACCTTTTGGCTTTTCCTATCAGTGATTGCCAGCTCATTGCCAGAGTCAGACATGTTTCCTATACAGCATGGTCTATCCCAACCAAGACTCTCCAGGTCTCCTCTCACTTTAAGAGGAGAGCTAGACTATCTCAACACTACTTAGTCTCAAGACCTAAAGGGAAAAGTTCAGGCACAGGTACTCATCAGTTATTCACTAAGGACTGTGTCTGTCACCACCCACATGATGTCAAGCCAACCTCTGCAAGCAGTTTGTCCCTGAAACATCTGCTAAACTTCCTTGGGCCATCCTGCAGTGGACAAGGCCCCATGCTTGTCTGCTAGAAGGCTGAAGAACAGTATGCAGAAGGACCCCAGGCCAGCGGTGGGCAGCATGCACCCCAGTCACTTACACCTTCCTTCGCTGCAGAAGCAAACTTGCTTGCCCCGGTGGTAAAACTGCTCCATCCCTGAGAAGGCAATAGAGAAGGATGAAGCATGGCTTTTCTGGACCCCAATGCACGCCACACTCGTGATGCTGAAGCACAGCAAGGATCCACAGAAGGCACCTAAACGCTTCTACAGCTCTGTGACTAGCAAAGGCGGCCAGTGCTGTAGCATCCACACTGTGCTTGCCAGCTGCAGCACACATCATACTGACCTCCCCAAGAGGAAGGACTCAAACCCCAGCCACAGCACAGGATGGCTACCAGACCTCTTAGGCAGACAAAGAAGGGTGTCGGCAGAGCTGTCCTCACTCCTTCCTGCCTCCCAGAGGGGCAGAAAGCAGTGGGCAAAGGCCTTCCTCTAAATCCAAAGTTATTTCCTCAACGTGAATTAAAGTCACTCCAATATAAAAACATCCCACTTAAACCACAACTAACTTTTGTCCTTCCCCCAAGTTAGTGCAAAGGAACAATGTACTTTAGGAGACATGTATACGCATTGTGTTCCTTAGAAAAGGTCATCAGCAGAAGATAGGGACTCAGTTTCCAAATGGTGAGAGAGGGCCTGACATGTTGGCGCACACTTTTAATCCCAGCACTTGGGGATCAGAGACAAGCTGAACTCTGAGTTCAAGGCCAGTCTGATCTACAAAATGAGTTCTCAAAAAGACCAAAAGAGAGAAAGTCCTCTCAATAGCAACAGGCTTTCTGATAGAAGCCCCTTCTCTGTCCTAAAGACCCCGTGTGACAGCAGGACGGTGACTGCCACTGCCACAGTCTGGGGCAAAGAGGACAGTTTTAAACAAGTTTTTGGTTTTGAAGACAGGTTCTCACTACGTAGGCCAGGGTGGCTTCAGGCTCAGGGCAATGTTCTTGCTTCAGCTTCCCCAGTGCTAGAACTACAGGTGTGCACTACAATTCAACTTGTTTTAAAATAATTTTTGAGCCAGGCATGGTGGCTCACGCTTGTAATCCCAATATGCAGGAGGACGGTTGCAAACTTGAGACTGGCCTGGCCGACATATGATTTCAATCAAGACCGCCACACAGAGCTGCGACCAAGACTCTGTCTCAAAAACAAGGTAAAAGAAAATCCATACATTCATGATTCATGAAACAAAAGAAGGTGATGACAGATGCCAGTCTTTCCTCTGTGCTGTCAGTGCAGACCCCGGTGCACGCATGCAACAGCAACGCATTTTACATTCCGCCCCTTCTCACAGTATTTATTTCTCATATGCACAGTGCCTATTTATTTTTATCAATATAAAAAGCCTTTCCTTTTTTATTTTTTACTAGTTTGCTGTTGTTTTTGTTTTTCAAGACAGGGATTCTCTGTGTAGCTCTGGTGGTTATCCTGGAATTTGACACTGTGATCTGTGTCCTGTAACACAGGAGGTACTCTGTAGACTGGGCTAGCTTTGAATTTCAAGATCTGCCTACCTCTGCCTCCCAAGTGCTGGGATTAAAGGTGTGCCTTAACACATCTGGCCTATTTCCTCCTCTTTTCACTTGCAGCATCCAGGAATGGATTTATCATTTGCCACTCAACTGTAGCGCTTGCCAGCCCTTCAGAGTGCCTGCCTTTATGATTACTACAGAACAACACTGCATGGAACAAAAGGAGCTCTAAAAAAGATTAGTTTCCCTGGAAAAGCAAGCCTCAAATGCCACACCCTGAACTTCTGACCTGGTGCTTCCAAATTGCCTGGAAAGTCGACAAATGGCCCCAAACCCAAGCACCACACCCCAGTAGAGTGCTGGAACCTCGGGCAGCCTCTGCTCAGGGCCTCACTTCCTGAGTCAGCCTGCCCAGCACAGGCCAGGAGGCTGGGTCAGCCTTCCCCTGAACTCAGGACATGACCTGGAGATAAGAAGTGTACTCACAGGCTCCACAGAAAACTTGTAGGGCTTTGGGGAAATCTACCTTGGTAAATTTGAAATACATGTTTTATGGTCAGAGTAAGTAAGTGGCTGAACACATTTGGGGTATGAATAAAATGCCATTTTTTAAAAGAACCATTCACTGAAGGTAAACAAGAAGAGACCTTTAATCAGATCAAAGGGTATGTGCCCCAGAACTAGCCACTCTTCCATAAAGGGTCCTCCTTGTCTTGGCACTGGACAACCCCTTTGGCTGTGCCTGTCACAGGAGGCACTCTGAAGGACCTAGGTCTCCTTACCGAGTACAAGGATGACATCGCATTGTTGAGGAAGTCGTCCTCTCTCTTCTGAGGTGGCACTGTGTTCCCAAACCCCACATAGCGATTCTCCTGAGCCCTGAGAATAAACACAGACATCACTAGCCACAGCCATGAGCTTTGCCACTCCTCAACAGTGAGACACTGGCCACCAGGAGAGGTGCCTCCTCCCTCTCAGGACACAGTGCATTCTGGGCAATGGGCACCGAAATTATACAGATACTTCCTTCCATATGACCTGAGGTTCCCCAGCATGACCCAACCCCGATAAGTGGGGGTTACCGGAAAGCATCATTTACAGGTCGAGCAGATTCCAAGAAGAAAATACATCATCTTTAATATTGTGTTTTCTCCACATTCAAAGCCTCCATTCAAACCTGGGCCATCTTGGGGCTTGATATAAATGGACCCCTGGATTACACACACTGTGGACACACAGGAGCGGGCCCAGCCTACCCTAAAGGAAAGAGTCCCAACCCAATGGAGTAAATCCATGTAGGGTGGCCTGTCACGGATGCCCTCAGCTGCCTGCTTGCTATCCCTGGCTTAAGAGGCCTTACCCCTGATAGGAGCCCAGGTCATCATTCAGCCAGTCTTCAAAAGCCTTGTCCCCAGAGGTAATCACATTCTGCGGCTGGCCAGAGGATCTGAAATACAAAATTAAAGGCCAGTAAGGCCTTGACAACACCAAATGAAACCACAGTTTTGTGACAAGGACTTCCATATCATATATGTGGTTATGCAGCCAACAGCTCTGGCCCATAGGATGCTCAGGCACAGCTAATGAATGGTCCAGTGGGTTCTCTGCCCAGTCTAACGGAACTGGCAGTGAATTCTGCACCTGCCAGGGATGGCTATAAGGGTTCAGAGCTGGGAAGTAAGACTGAAACCATCAGTGGTGATAGGACCTTCTGGTAAGTTCTGCAGGACCTAGGGGTGGAGGATATGCTATCATCTGTACACAGTCCTCTCCTGTCCCTCATTCACCTTGCATCAGAGAAGGGAGACTCTTCACAGTGGAACTTGGGGTGTACAACAGGAATTTGCACCATTTTGGGGCCTAAACTATGGAATGAACAACAGCTCACAGAGGAGGGACCACATGTCAAAAAACACAACCCATACCCACACCCCCACAGGCACTGTGCATAGGGTTGTATGACAGACCTGCAAGGAGAGGAACCAACCCTCCTGCAGAACAGGGCAAGATGCTACTTCTTATTTGTTAGAAGTTTGCACTCTCAGAAATGTGAAAAGGCTACTTTTCACTGACTTCTAGGAACAGCTCTCAATTGAAGCTGTTTCCACAAGCGGAAGAAATGAGGTTTCTATGGGAATCCTGAGCTACCACTAACGTGAGGGTGAAGCTGAGATCTGACTAGCAGGTCAGAGGAACTACCGGTGGGCAGTGGACTGCAGCATCTTGGGCTGAGGTGGGGTCCAGTTCTGCGCAGGCGAGGACTCCAGAGACCACTCTCTACCTTCTGCCAAAGTAGCCACCTAACAAGATGACACAAGACATAAGCAATTATACCATCTATTCAAGCACATCCAACCACACAAGTCAGTATCTCAGTCATGAGCCAGGGCTCACGTGACGATGAGAGTGTTAGTGGCTACTGGCCTCTATGGCTGCAACTTCAAATGCACAAGGACTCATTAGTTTGACCCCCAACCTGAGGAAGGCCAGATTCTCAGATGGTCTGCAAATGAGTTAGTCTAAGGCACTCCGATCACTGTTCCTTTACTCCCTTTCATTACAGGCCATTGGCATTACCTGTGGGCAAGAGGAGCCTGCCCTAGCTTTAGTAAAGGTCACTTGTCCTTGTCTGTTCTTGGACAGTACATGGCCTCCACAGATGCTAAAAGTGCCTCCCAAAGCCACTAAAGCCACGTTCTGGCCGCTGTGAAAGTGTGTGTTGGGCATTCAAGCCAGGAGTCCTCACCTTATCCCGGAAGAGCGCTGCAGCCCTGCTGTTGTACTTGTCCTGCAGGGACCAGCTGGGCTCATAGTCCTCCTGGGCCTCCAGGAACTCTCGGAACTTAGCGTTCCCACCAGCCTTCATCTTCTCCAGTTCAATGTCCTTCCATTTGTCCATTGTAACAGAGCGCACAAAGCTAGAAACCAGAGGTCTGATCTGATTACCAAGTATGAGGGGCCCCCAGTAGCCTCCCAACCCAGGTTTTGTCCTGAGCTAGACACAGGTGCTTCCTGTCTGGGGCAGAAGCCAGAAGAAGCTTCATGGAGGCAAGCTGGACAGCAGTGGTTATCCTGGCCAGGTTAGTGGAGTGAGGACCACCTAACAAGCTGGACAACAGCTCCTAACATCCTTGTCCGACAGCAGTTTGGGCAGCAGTCCCACAATATGATGAGTAGGACAGATGCAGGCTGTGCAGGACACTGACCTGAGGTGCACCCCAAGCCCACGGTGTCTCCCAGAGCATTCCAGGCAGATCCAGATGCCGTAAGTCACGCTGACCCACTGAGGATTAAATGCACCACACTCAAAGCAAACCTGCAAAAAGGGGCCACACGCAACTCACCAGACAGCTCAGGGCAGTGTTAGGACCCCAAAGATGCCCCAAAAAAGGTGGAGGAAGAGCAGGCCACATGTGCAAAGATGGAACTAAAGAGCTAGCACCAATAAGCCCGACGGGCTGCTCAGGTTGGTCAAAGGATGTGGGTACAGGACAAATATGGAGGTTGCAGAAGCCGTCTAGAAACTGGCATAAAGATAAAGAACCTCTCATGAGAAAAAATGTTCAGAAAGGAGACTAAGCATCCTTAGCACAACCTGAGCAGTCTGACAAAGTCCCCTACAGCTACACAAGTGAGCACCGAGACATGAGCAGCCTCTCCGAGGAGGGACAACCATAGCTGCATCTGACACCAACACCTTCACCATCACCCAAGCCCAGCCCAAAGGTTCACACTCACGTTGTTCTCATCTTGTGCCCTGACTTCTTTAAGTACTTTTCTGGTTCTTGGGCTGGCCATGGTGCTGCAAGGAGAAAAACAAACCCTTACAATGGCTTACTATGCAAGAAAGAAAATGAGTTGGCAGTGCAGTAACCTTACATAGTGATGACTTCATAGGACCTGCCACAAGCTGCTCTGATTTGACAGCAGTAGTCCTGCCCAGTACAAGAGCCACTTCACATTGGGGGAGGGAATCTCAGGCCACAACCAACAGTAGTCAGGAATGCCTGCAAGTTTAAGTTCAGCACCGTGTGCCACCAGGCAGCATAAATGATAAAAAAAAGACCTGTCATTTGGTGACAAAACTCACAAGGAGTAACCTTACAAAACACATGAAGATTGGCTGCTTAGTCTGCTCCCCCTAAAAAAGGCAGCTCACTGATGGAAGAGAGCATCCTGCACTTCCTGCCTCCCCGCCAGCTCTCCAAGTTTGTGTAGGAAGCCCTCAGGCTGCAACAAGGGGCAAGGAAGAATTCCTGGCAATGGTATTAGACAGTGTGCAAATAGGTCCTGTATGAGGGCATCCTGACAGATAAACGTGAGATAAGACAGCCATAGGACACAATAACAACCACAGGCCACCCACAGGGGCCTTTGGTGGGAAGAGCAATAAGGCTCAGCTGAAGAGAAAGCTCATTTCCTTTTTAAATATTCTCTTCCTTCTTTCTTTCTTTGTAACTGTTCATCCACATGTATGACTGTGTACACACGCGTGGAGACCAGAGGAGAACACAGGTTGTCATCTACAGATGTCTATTTTATTCCTCTGGGATACTGAGCGTGGAGCTCAGCTGGAAACAAGCTCCCACAATCTTCCTATCTCCATCCTCCAATGCTGAGGTCATAGACATGTGCAGCCATGCTTGGCTTTTATGTAGGTACTGGAGATTTGAACTCAGATCTTCATGCATACACAGAAAGAGCTCTGACCCCATGAACTGTCTCCCTAGCCCCTATTCTTTTCTTCATAGCCACCAGTTTCAGCAATGTTTAACTTTAAATGGTGGTTCATTTAATTCAGGACTAGGAAATAAAGCAAAAGGAACAGACTGTGCCAACAACAAGGCTGGGCATAAACTAATACCAGTGCTACTGCACACATGAGCACTGAGGGAACTGGAGGCAGGACCTGGGCCGCCAGCTATCCCCCTTGCCAGTCCAGTCAGGTGTGCTTTCTCCAGAACTCATCTGTCCCAACGGACCTATGCTGTTTCCTCTAATTCACAGGGGATCACACATACAAAATAAAAAAAAGGTAAGTACTCCCTCTGACAGAAGTTACAGGTTTCTGTGTTTCACCTTGCTACTTAATTGCTGTTAGACTGAAAATGACCATTTTCTATTCATGTTGTTCACATAAAAAAAAGCCTCTGTCTCAGATCCTATATTTCATTTTAAATTTAAGTCTGAAGAAATATGGTGTTCCATAAAGGGAATCTTGACCCTCAACCCAATTCTCCTGCATCTTGAAATTTCTATCTGGTTGCGTGACTGGGATCCCCTTCTCTCGGATGTTAGGAAACATTTGCTTTCTGTAACTTTGAAACCAAATCCTAGTTCACTCTAGCTTCCTTTCACTGTATTAACTACATGTTAGGATGGCATCCTGAAACCACAAACAAACGCAGACTCCTGCATGCAGGACTCAGGCCCTGGCGTGACTCAGTCATCAGGCACAACAGTTACATCCCAGGCATCTACTCATGTACACCCCCAGACAGTTCAGGGCCTTTGGGGAGACACTGGTAGGCCAGAGTTTACAAAGCCCTCTGCATTCTCAGTCGCCATGTGAACAGCTGTCACCAAGACTAGTGGAGGTTTCAGTAGTCAATCTAGGTAATCAAAGCGCTGTGCCAGCCCTCAGAGGCTGACAACCACACAATTGAGGCAAACAAAGGCAAGAAGTCAGCATCTCGTGAGACTGCTCTGAATTTCTGACTGTGTAAAATAGAGCAGGACATTCATGGCTCTAGGAGAAAATGGGAGAGAGTGGATGACTTGGCTTGGATTTTGTGGATTTTGTTTTCGAGACAGGGTCTTTTCTTCTTAGCCATGGCTATCCTGGAACTCACTATGCAGACCAGGCTGGCCTCAAACTCACAGACATCTGCCTGCCTCTGCTACCCATGCCTGGCTTGGTCGGGATTTAAGAAACTCTCCTGGGGGCTG
>LOEQ01006478.1:280947-298126 GCA_001685075.1 Bramus lutescens | reverse complement strand
GACCTTGGACTTCCCACAGGGAAGGGAACCCTGACTGCTCTTTGGACTGTAGAGAGGTAGGGTAGTGGGGGAGGGGAAGGGAAATGGGAGGAGGGGACGAGGTGGAATTTTTAATAATAAAGAAAGAAAAATTATGCAACAGAAAAACAAAAAACAAAGCAAATCAAAACAAAAAAAATAGCAAAGGAAGAGGGAAGCAGAGGCGCACAACGGGTCTGAGAATAGCAAGGAAATCTGTCCCCCCTTCACCACATTCCCAAAGTATTACTCCTCCCCTTAAAATTTTGGTGTCCAATATGGACACACATGTTGATATGGGGAACAGTGGGATACTGAAGCAAGCTGGACCTAATGTTTCCCATATTGTCCAATCTCCCGAACTCTTAAAAATATCTTTTTATCTCACCACAGCTCATCAATATTACATATAGTTTTTCATTTCACAACTTATATTGACTCAGTGGAAAGGACAGCAGGGATTTGGGGCAGCAGAGGGGGCTGGGGGAAGACGATCACCCCAGATGGGGAGGAGGGTGATTCTGATCCCAGAGGACAAGGTTCTCTGAGGCCAGTTCCTCTTGAGAGCAGTTTCTAGGTTGCTTGAGGAGCTCTGCTTTTAGCTGTGCTTGTGTGGCAGGACTCCTTCACCTTTGCACCGTTGACACAGTCAGCTCTTTCTCAGGATAGCAGGGAAGTCTGGGCATGATTACTTGCATTCAAACATCATATACACACACTTCCCTAAAGCAGATTTCTTCCCTGCATGGAGATGAATGGCAGAGAACCTTCCTTACTTTTTCACTCCAAGTAGGCGTTGAGAAGAAGAGAATTTATGCGCTGAGAGGTAAAGCCTGCAGGAAGATTGGTAAAAAGACCTAGGATAGCCGAAAGCTGCAATTATTGGATGAATTCAGGATCAGCTGAGAAAAATGTTTTGTTAAATCCAGAGCACTAAAATAAATGATAAATCCCAAACCAAGGGAGATGAACTCAAAATAACCACCCTTTAAAGGAACTGGGTTATAAATGAGATTCCAATAGTCCCAACTTCCAGAGAAAGAATTCTTGGTTTGGATTTGGGCAAAAACATCCTGGTATTCTAAAAACAAACACCAGGAAAGTGGGGAAAAAGATAAAGAAAAACCAAATTCTTGTGGTACTTTATATGGGAGCAGTTGGACAAGGGTTAGGAAATGTTGCTTGTTTAAGGAAAAGTGTGTCACTTGAAGTAGGTTTTGAGGTTTCCAAAGCCTATGCT
This sequence comes from Bramus lutescens, assembly GCA_001685075.1. Lineage (NCBI taxonomy): Eukaryota > Metazoa > Chordata > Mammalia > Rodentia > Cricetidae > Bramus > Bramus lutescens. The sequence continues at coordinate 296,868 of LOEQ01006478.1, read as the reverse complement.
AGGCCCAGTTGCTCTCAACTACGGCTCCAGCAGTATGCTGGCTGTCATACTCCACACCATGATGCCAATGGACTAAACTTATAAAACGGTAAACAAACCCCCAATTAAATGATTTCTTTTATAAGAGTTGCCTTGATCACACCATCTCTTCACTGTACTAGAGCAGTGACTAAGACAGCCTTCAAAGGTCTGGAATAATACGAGGAGTACAGCAGTCATCTCTAAGTGGTGCTTTCTTTGGACTGCAAAGCACTTAGTAAATGAAGCCAATAATCATTGTCTACCATGGTGTAGCTAATATTGTTGCGAGACAAAATGCTGAGTTTCTCAGTAACTTTCTCTGTTAGCATAATCAGTACCTAGTCTGTTTTACATCTCATAGACCTTAAAAGACCTGACATTTCACTATCATGGTAGGTAAAGTCATTGTTAGAATGTCTATTGCCAGTGTTGTGTGTGGTTTTGATAGAATCTCTATTTCTTCTGACTCAGCCATAGATGAGATTTCAAACTCGAGCAGTAGCTGACAGACCTTGTTTGGTAGATCTAGGAAAAAGGTACCATTTCCTAAAATGAAGCCTCTGATCATAACCCTACACATTCAGTTTTTACTCAGCATAGACAGATTGTGCTAGGATAGGCAGATGAAGAAGTAACTGTCTTATGTAACCTTTGAGATGTATTTTCTTGCTATTTTGAACACACTTTAAAAGGTAGGAGTCTTTGATGAAGAGGCTTAGGCATGCTGCTGCCCAGTTTTGCCATCTACATGTTTATTTAAACACATCTTAAAGATATTACTGTATTTCTAGTCTCTGCATCCAATTGATTTTATTGTTTATATTTCTTTTTAGATGCTTTAAGGTAGGTAATTAAGTAAGTTATTTAAATGAATTGCCTTGCTCTTTTTACCAAGTTATCCATAATTTAGAGAATCTTCCCTGGTATATTCTGCAGCAGAGTTTAGTGCATTAGTTAAATAAGCATGCCAGTGATTTTCTACATAACCAGAGTTACCCATGAAGAAATTTCCCCAGGGTTAGGAAGCGGCCCAGTGTGCAAAGCCCTTGCTATGTAACTCTGAGGAACTGAGTTCAGATCCCTGGACCCATATAAAGCCATATGCAGAAACATGCACATCTATACTCCTTGTCTACAATCCTAACAATGAGACAGAATACAGGGACAGGAGAATCCCCAGTAGCTTCCAGGCCAGCTAGTCTGCTGCATGTCATGTTAAACAATACAAGATGCTGTTTAGAGCAAGGTGGAAGGGGGAGGATTGACAGCTAAAGTTGTTACATCTGTGGTGGCTCAGATGGGTCAGCACCTGCACATGGGCGCACGTGTGCACACACACAGCCTCATTTGCACACACAAGCATGAAATAAGGTTCCAGTTAAAAGCATTCTATCACCTCTGCAGTCTGTCCTAGAGTCTATTTCTTTATTGTTTCTCACAGGGCATGAGGATTGTTCCATGGGTTTCTATTACAATTTTCTCTTCATGGACCAAAATATAAATGGGCCCCTAACAGAAATCCCTCTGGTTTTAGTTCTTTTTATTTGTGAAATGCAGCTATAGGCTTTGCCTTTGGAAAATAAGCTATCTTTTCCCTGGATTTATCCACTATGTGTACTCTTAAGATTTCTATATATCTTTAAAAACAACAGATATAAAAACCATGCTATCAGAATAGGATACAAGATATCTATTGATTGAAATGATGTAATTAATAATAACATTGATTGCAACGGTGTTCAGTAACCACCTGAAATTGCATGCTAATTGTAGCTACCCACTCTATGCCATATCACAAATTATAAAGGGGAGCCCATATGATGACTATGGAAACAGTGTTTTGAGTAACAGTGACTTCAGGAGTTAAGGACACAAGTCACTGATACGGCCACCAAAATTTAAAGTGATTTCCCATCTTTCAGGGGAGGCTGTACACACTCTTGGAACCAGTTTCTTGTGTTACATGTGGTAGTCACCAAGAATGTTTGCTGAGTGGCGGAAGACACATGTAAGCAAATTCAAATAATTACAGCAATCAGCCTTGCAAGGAACCTCCACATTTCGCCACGCAGGTGATATATTCAAGTGATCACAAACATCACAATTCATCAACATCTGTAACTCTCTTTTCCTTCCGGGTACACATCGAGGCCACACTTGCTTACTGAATCTACGCAAGGCTCCACAAGCCATAAAATGTAGGCAGAAGTGATGTTAGGCTTTTCCGAGAGATGCTATTTAAGTCACAATGCTGTTCTACAATGGCCTTTGGCCCTGCGGCAGTGGTAGTGGAGCCCTGAGTAGGATAGAAGTAGGGACCTGAAACTCTAAGCAGCCAATGACTGCTTTGAGAGTTGCTTGGTTCTATAGCAGCTATTGTTGAGCAAATGATTGCTGTGAGTCAATTTGAGTAGCCTCTTTCTGCCAACATATTCTTGCTCTTCTCCGATTAATAAGCAAGTCAAGCTCCTTCGCCAGTCGGGTGAGATGCTGCAAGGAAGCCAAAACTAGACCAGAGGAGGTCGCATGCTGTTCCTGAAGACCTCATGCTGTGTTTGCACTCCTCCTCAGAACCCAGCTGCCCCAGAGCCCAGTCCTGTAGAGAGGCCTCATGGAACTGCTCTTGTCAAGAATCCCAGCTTCTTGGAATCATCACAGCTGAGACCCCAGACGTTACACAACAGACAGAGGAGTCACCACTGGGTTGTGTCTGATTTATATTATATTTATATAATATTGACTTATATTATTCATGAGCACAATCAAATGATCATTGTTTTATACTGTGAAGTCTGGGGTGGTTTGTTATAAAGCAACCAGTGACAGGTACACACTGGTGCAAGCAGTTTGCTCTCCTACTGTGACCAAGTTCATCCTAAAAGGAAGACGGTTTGCAGGGATGCACATGGGATAGACAACGAGGAAGGATGGAAAAGACCGTTTGCACTTTTCTGGTGTGAATGCTTTATGCAGCATCACCATGCTGGAGAAGTCAAACAGTTTGCTTAGTATGAGTGACCTCTTCTCCTTAACTGTCAATCATGCTCACGCTATCCCATCCACTACACAAGCTTTCATAAGCTGGATTCACTGGGGGGCGGGCTCAATTTCTCATGTCTAATTATTTCACCCTGGCGAAATTTGTTACACAAATAATTGCACGGTTCTGGGCCTCAAGGAAACATATGGTACATTAAGATCTAGTTACACATGGCTGAGTACACTAAGGAAAACTGGGAGTCTCGTGACTGAGGAAAAGGAAAGTTGGGAGGCTCATCTTGCCTGGTGACAGATTGATGTTTCAAAAACAGCTGGCACTTATGCCAGGATTGTGTTAGACTGACACGTCCATTAAACCATGTGTGTCAGGAATATCTTAGTCCACGTTTCCCCCACCCAGATTATTATCATAAACGCAAAGGAAAAGCAAACACAACCACCTAAGACTTCATATCATTATAAATTTCAGAACAGGGATGCTAGGGACAGGGAACCCAGAAGCAAACCGCCCATGTTGCCCATGACAATTCAAGGAATTAATTAGTTTAATTTTGAGGTTATGCAGCTTCCAGGACAAATGAATACATGAGTCCACTATAATGCACACAAGTCCAAATATGGTTTGGAAAATTGTCTAGACGGCTACTTGTTAATTAAGCCCGTGGGCTGGCTTTGAGTCATTATAGGGTGTGGGAGATAACATAACATGTGCTTGTTTAGTTTGCAAGTTGCTCAACGTGATCGTGTGTGGTTACTGCCTCACCGCTAAGGTGAGATGGGCACACTGTAGAGAAGCCTAAAGTTAGGGTCTGCATGCACACACAGTGTGTCCGTTTGCTAAGAGAGGTAAGCCAGGGTACTGGAGAAAGCATGGAGCTGCTACTGGAAAAAAACAGAATTGAGTTGTACCTCTTCCATAAACTTGCTGCTTGGTTTTTAAGAAATAATCCTTTGGATTTCATTTCCTTTATTTGAATATGGAGCTAATGACAGCCATTCCCTAAAACTGAGGAGAGAAAATTGTGTCTGTAAAGTGCCTGACTTTCGTTCAGCACTTAGGAAATTCGTTCAGCAACTGTATTTTGATAGAAAAGGCAATCAGCCGGGATACCTCCAACTCCAAGATGAACAGATTAAGTAACTCTTGAATTACAAACCTAGCATCTCATTAAACAACTGGTAGATTATAAAATCCATCATTTCATTTGCTTCTTGATCACTTCCCAGGGGCATTAATTACTTGGATTGTAGGTAAAGTGTCTAGAAGTCCCATTGTCTTTTCCTCTCATGTGAGGCAAACTCATTCAGAAAGGTTTGTAACACCTGTCTGGGTGTGTGGAGCTGAGATTTTCTCCCTCATCCATGAAGCCTGAGTTCACATAAAAGCTATGTGCAAAACAGGCCAGCGATTACTCATTGCCTTCCTGGCTTATTATCAGCAACGCTGGAATGATTGAGATTACATAAGAGCAGATGAGGGAAGTGGTTAACTGGCTGATTATCTGCATACAGAAAACTTATCTTCTGAAGGGTCTCTGATTTGTTCAGATGATTAAGATGTTTCCTTTGCGATCCTTATCCCCCACCCCCTTCTGCTTCTCTCCTGGTCTCTATCAGCCCATCCTGAGCTCTGTGCACACCCCACTCACCACCAGGCCCTCATTATTCTTCCGGCTGCAGGAGGAAGTCAGCTGTCCCGCCTCGCTGTCGTACTTCAGACCAAGGATGGTGCTCAGACCTGAAGTGACGTTCAAGCCCTTTACTGGCACGGCCACAAAGCCTGTTAATCTAGGGATTTTTGTTCAAAGTCAGTCACATACAGTGGATGGCTTCTTTAATTGGTATTAAAATAATTTTCTCACCTCCAAAAGGGTTCATGGCTATTTTCAAACAGCTACATCTCACCAAAATGGAACAGCAAAGTATAAGGTAAAACATATATTCTCTCCATTATGGAAACAACAGTTTCCAGGAAAAGACTCATGGTATTACTGAGCTCATAAGCCAAAGAGCTTTTAGAAATAAAGGAGTCCAGTGTTTTCATCCGAGGAAAGGAAGATTCTGACATTTTGCACCACAAGCCTAGATAATTTAAGGTACAGAAACATACCAGTATCTAGAGTTTATAGTTACCTAGTCTCATGCTGTCATCCTGTTTCTTAGTTGCTTATATATTTATGTATTCATTGCCATCATTATACAGGACCTGATATATATCATTGAGACACATTTCTATAATCTTAGCAACTAGGAGTTGGAGGTAGATGGATCAAGACTATCCTTGGCTACATAATGAGTTCCAGAACAACCTGGGCTACATGATATCCCGTATCGAAAGAAAAAAAATAATGTGAAGCCATATTCTTCAAATATGAAGGAAATCTTGTTGGATCGCATTTTTAATGCACTGTTTTCTCGGGAGCAACGATGGGCCTACAGTGTCAGGCCTGAGTCATGTACTTTTCCCTGCTCATTCGTGATGCTCAGGTGATTGTGTTCCTAGGAAACACAGTAAAGCTAATCTGTAGACACATGTAACAAGAGTTCCTTATTAATATCAGTTTAACAAATTGAGATAATTGATTTCAATTTTTGCCCCAAAGGGCCTTTGCTAATAAGTTCACCAAGCATTTGTAGCAAGGAAGAACATGAACCAGTGAATGAATTAGAATACAGCTGGGACCAATATTTGCTTAATTAAACAACTTCCAGTGGCTGCTGTTGGTGCTCGAGGACACCTTGGGTACAGATGCTGTTTCATGTCATTTGTGACATGGTCTTCTGTTACCTTCTTTTATAGGATGTGAGAACTGAGGGCCAAAACAACCAAAGGAATTGCTGGAGAGTCTAACTGAGAGGGATCCCTCCTACGGCCTGACTGCAGAACTGAGGTTCATCCCACTGCAACTTTAGGAACTAGCCTTTCGAACTTTATTAAAAAATACAGTAGCTATACTACTGTAACTAATATAGTAACAAATAGGTATGATTCATAATAGTATAGTAACTAACAGGTATGATTCTAATTCATTCATAAAATAAAAAGAATTTATGATTTCACAAATAGTTTCTCTCTATATATATTAGTATTCTAAAAACATGCATGCATTTTTGCATATTGCTTGCACAGGCTGACAACAAAAGTTTATGGCTTTAATTTAATAATGTTTCAAGCCATACTTCAAAGTACCCATGTGTTTATTTTAACTGTCACAGAAACATAGTTCACTCTTATGAGAGTGAATAGCAAAGTAAAATAAAAACGTTTATTTTTATTTCAATTTCTCAGAACAAAAAGTCTTGATGTTATCCTTGACTTTTCTCCTTTATTTCCATCCAGCTTTTTGGCTAAAACTGGCAAAATCCCAGTTACTTTGTCTTTAGATGAACAGCTTTCATCCACAGCACCAGCCTGGTCTAAGTGATGAGCTTAGACCATACAGGTCCTTTACTTGCTTTCCTGCCTCTCTCATCTGCAGGCTGTGGATTTTCAAGACAGCAGCCAGCATGATGCTTTTCAAACCAACGCTGGGTCTTAGCACATCTCTTCCAAATGTGCCAGTGAACAAAGACAGGGTAGACAAATAGGATTGCATTAAAATGTAAATGCACAAACAATAATCAGAAAACAAATATAAAGAATGAGAAACTAGTTACAAATTGTATATAAGATGAAGGTTTAATATTCAAACTATATAAGGAACAAAACAACCTATTAACAAAGAAACAACTCAAAATGGATAGATATTAGAATGCATATTTCCCAAAAGAAAATAAACTAATGGTTAGTATGTGTGCCAAGAAATGTTCATCATCATAATTATTGAGGAGCTGCAAGTCAAAATTCCAATGAAAGCAACCTCACTGCTAGAATGGCTCTTATGAAAAGACAACATATACAAGTGCTTCCAAGGGTACAGGGGAAAAGCAACCCTGGCACATCGCTCATAAAGATGTAAATTAGTGTAACCACTATGAAAAACATTGTAAAGCATCATTAAACACCTAAAAGTAGACAAATTACATAGTCCAGCTATCCCATCACTGGGTGTATATTAATAGTAAATAGAGTCAGTATGGCAAGGAGATACCTCATGTTTGTTGCAGTAAGATTTGCAATAGCTAAAATGTAGCCCAATGATCCATTGTGGGTACATGCATAATAAAAACATGGTTCACATACCCAGTGGAATCCTGTTCAGTCACAGAAAGAAGAAAATCTCATCACTTGGATGACATGAAAGAATCCAGGGGACACCGTGTTAAGTAAAATAAGAAGGACAGTGAAAGCAAATAATATAATCTCATTCCTATGAAGAATCTAACAGGCTGATCTCATGGAGGGATACCAGGCCCTGGGGTTGGTGGTGAGATGCTGATCACAAGTTTTGAAGATTTTAGTTTAGCTACAAGTGGGAATACATTCAGAAAACATGGTATAACCATGGTGGTGACTAATATAAAATATCTTACCATAAAACTGAGGTGATACACAGTAGAGCTAACCATTCTACAAGGTATACACACTTCAAAACAACATGTGCACTCAACTAATACATAAAATTGTAGTGCCAATTAAAAGCCAAACAGCTCAATTAACAGGCAGGCATGGCAGTATCTACCAGTAGCCTTGCTCTTTGAAGGCTGAAGCAAGAAGATTGTTCCAGGCTAGCTTAAACTACATAGAGAAAGTCTGTGCCCAGCAAAACCACCAAAAGAGGAAGAAGAAGAAAAGGAGGAAGGGGAGCGGGAGGGGAAGGGAAATGGGAGGTGAGGAGGTGGCATCAAACCTTTAAAAATTTCCCCTCCCCCAGTGGCTACCCATCTCTCCTAAATTCAAAACCTTGGGCTTCTGAGTGAGTGCTGGGATTATAGTGTCTAATGCTCTACTTGGCTCTGCTCTCACTGTTGTATAAGGCTCTCTGTTAGCTTCCTGCTTTTGAGCATTCAGAGGACCTGTGGGTTGTGCCGAAAGTGATAGGCCTTTCGTCTGAGTGAAGGCAGTCTTCCGTGAAACAGTGACAGCTGGTGCTGTCAGCAAGGACTTTGCATTCTGCCTTCTCTAAGAGTAGAGGGAGATTAACACACTCATCCCTGTCATCCTGTGGAAGAGAGACATGCCAGCCTCCTGTGCAGGTCGCTCAGCAACCTCAGTTTGCTTAGTGCTCCCTTTACAGGACACTTAGACCTGAATAATTCCTAAAGAAGGCATTTTATCTTTTTTCCAGTTTTGGATGCTGTGAAGTCCATAGCCAAGGGACCCTCAACTAGCAAAGGCCTCCTTGCTGCATGACTCCAGGTAGAAGCAAACGGTAAAGTTACAGTGAGCAACTGTGAGAAAAACTGAATTTCATTTTAAAGCAAACTCTCAGTGTGTGTGTGGGGGGGGTTTCTTAACATGCTCACTCTTGTCAAAAGCCAATTCTATTAAATACAGAGATTGGCTGGGGTTTGTATCACTGTTAGTTTTTGTATCTGTTCCTCTATTTTCACATTCACAATTTCCCCTACCCCCCGGGTATTCTATGTCATCTAGTGAAAAACCTAAGACCCCAATTCCAAAAGTGTGAAATGGGATCCTTGATGGCATCCAGTGCTCTGTCCATTGGTGGGTCTGGAAGTAAGGGACAGAAGCAGGGGCAGAAAATCCTGCCCTGGACAGAAGGTGAGAGTCTGTCTTTCCACAGGAAAGTGCCAACTCAAAGGAAAGCAAAGAGGGAAGAGGAGGGTAAGTGACAGCATGCTTATACTGCATGAGATTGGATTTGAAGACTTTCGGTTGCTTCCAAATTTACAGATCATGTGGCCATTCCATTATATCTCTCTAATTTTGCATTTAGTTTCTGCCACTTGCATCTCAAAGTCTTGATAACTAAAAGGCTGCATCACTATCAGGAATTTTAAAGAGGCCTCATGTTATATAGAATTGTGTGAACAATATTAGTCGATTTTGGAGACCTCTTATATATGGAAGAGTTCTGGATTATGGCTCTAGTGACCCTCTCATGGTTCTTTTGTGGCAACTCTAAGCCAAAATCACTCTTGTGGCTTTTTTTCTGGCTTCCAGAGAGGCTACCTCTCTCTTTATGTCTGAGGGTATGCCAGTCAAGGAACAAAAACAAACCAAAACGACAACAATAACACCCAAACTAAAACACGTCTTAGTCTATTTTGTCTACTACTCTAAAAACCCAGAGGACATGGGAAATTTTTATTTGTCTAATGGTTCTTGAGTGTGACAAACATGTGTCATTTGGAATAGAAGGGCAGGTGAAGCTATGGGACACAGAGAGGGGAGCTGTTGTGGGATATTTGTACACTGTGAAGCTATATAGTTGGGATTGGTTTCATAAAGAGCTGAATGGCCAATAGCTAAGCAGGAAGTATAGGTGGGACTTCCAGGCAGAGAGAGGAAGTGGGAGAAGATAACTGAGGTGCAGAGGAAGTGCCAGCTAGATATGGAGGGAGTTGGACATATGGAATGAAAGAAAGGTAAAAAGTCACATGGCAAAATGTAGCACAAAATAGAAATGGGTTAATTTAAGTTATAAAAGCTAGTTAGGAACAAGTCTTAGATATAGGCCGAGCTTTCATAATTAGTAGTAAGTCTCTGTGTCATAATTTGGGAGCTGGCTGGTAGGACAGAGAAAGACTCTAGAAGCCAGAGAAAGGGTATAGAGAGAGACTTCCCTTTCTTATCAAAGCCCCTTCTATGCTGACTAACCCATTCCCAACAATACATCCAGGAGGCAAGCCATCTCGCGAGCTAATTCACCACCACTTAAAGGCCAGCTACCAACATGACCACAGTGGAAATAAAATTTCAACAAGATCTGTAGAGGAAACACTCAGACCACAGCCGAGCAAAAGCACTTCTGCCTTGGCTGAAACTTACCCTCACTGCCTGTATCCAAGTTAGAATGAAACAGTGGTCTTCATCTGCTTGTTTGCACTCAGAGGGCCTTCCGCCCTACTGACACACATACACAGGGCCAGTAGGCAAGAGAGCTTGGCTGTTAGTAAGCTAAAAATCCAGGCTTGTCCTGAGCTCCAGCTGACTCAAGGAATGTAGCAAATTCCTCAAGACAGTTGTTTGCAGGCAAACGGAAGCGTTTCCTTTTATGTTGGCCACGGAGTCACAGACTCATGTTCAGAGCCACATTTGCTCACCAGTCCTCGCTCTGACATTTATGACCAAATCTGCCTTTCTCAGGAGAGCCACACTCTTAAGCTTTTTAGATGAGATGCACAGTGACTGATTTCACAGTGCAAGGTGACAGAAGCCCCTGAAAAGGAAACGTGAAGTTGCGGAGTCAGCTACAGAGGCAGGGAGGCTGAACAGAGGATAGGGTTCTGTTCTCTCCTGGGCTAGAAGTGTTACTTGATGCCAGGCAAGCTATTGTCCTAGGCAAAATCCAGTCCACCAATAGCCAAGGATGGTTTCTATGCTGTTGAAATGTTGAAAAAAATCCTCAAAATTTAATAATATTTCATAGTACACGAAAGCTGCACAAAATTCACATTTTTATTAATAGTTTATTAATAATAAAAATGTTATTAAGTGTTTATTAATAGTTTATTGGAGCACAGCCATTCCCATTCATGTGGTTTTTAGAAGTTTTCATGGTACAATGACAGTTGTGTAATTGTGATAGAAATTATAGAACCAGCAACCAAAATATTACCTTTTCTTCTGTCTCTGTCCCTGTCTCTGTCTCTGTCTCTCTCTGTCTCTCTCTGTCTCTCTCTCTCTCTCTCTCTCTCTCTCTCTCACACATACACACACATACACACACACACACCTGATGAATCCAAGATCTTCCTTTGGAGGCTACAGGCTGTGATGTTATCTTGTGTCACATATCAAAGAATAATCTTTATATGTTGAAAGAACAGCCAGCATTCTAAGCTTGGTTGCGTGCCCAGCTCACTGTGTAACCCTTAAAAGTAACATTACTCCTACAGGGTATGCTTTCCCCTTACTCCTAATCGCAAAAGTAGTGACTTCATTCCAGCTTCTATCGCCTTCTTGCAAAGAAATGGGTTGGCTCCACGGCTGAGTGCCTATTCACATGACCACAGGTTAAAGCTAATCAAGGGACCACTCTGTAGAGCCATCATTCTATAAAAGAACACAATGCTAACTTCTTAAGGCTTATTTAAAAATCTGCTGACATAACTGTATTTTTCAATGGTGGTTGTAACCACAGAAGTAAAGTGAAGGAAGAAATCAAAGGAATGGCTAGCTGGAATCCAGTTTGTCAAAGGTTCTCTCATGATATACCTGGTTGTGATGTCAGTCACGACAGATGTAGCAACACTGTGTGGTCAGCAAGGCCCCTTGCTTTACCAGGCAAACTCCTCTTGGTTTTCTGAGTGGGTGGGGTTAGCTCGGGTCATCCAGCTCGGGTCAGCCTTGGCTAATGAAGAGCTAGCCAGAGCCAGCATTCTTGGCAGCCTGGATCCAGGCTGGAAAACCAAACTTGCACAGATGATGGTTTTGCAAGACATAGATTCTCTGCCTTGTGAGACTTAAAAATCACTGTTGACCCTAATCCTATTCCAAAAGTCTTGTGAGAAAGGGGAACAGAGAGTGTGCCAGGCGATTGTTTCTAACGCCAGTTTTCCTAGGTTCCAAAACTTGACTGCTGTGGGTTTAGCACCTAGTCATATTTTTCTGTGGCTGGGATACACAGCCTCAACAACAAGCTCAGGGGATCTTGCACATAAGAAAATTCCTAGGCATGTTTTTAACATTTTAAAATATTTTTTGACATTTTTCAAAAGGTGTAACTATGTTTTTTTCCTTCCAATAACAAGAAGCTTGTTTATGACTGAGGGAGAGGGTCTGGCTCCACTATCAATGTGGTGTAAGAAAGTTCATCTAGCCTAGCACACGGCTTCTGCCTCAGTTCACTTTTCCATCAGAGTACACAGTGTCTTAACTTCTAGATGCACTCTGAAGATCAACCACAGTTTACGTAGCCCAAATCCATAGAACTCATACTTATCATTAATGAAAGAAGCTATCCAGACTCTAGGATATCATTTAATGTTCTTTTCCTCCATATGTTGAGTATATACATGTGTGTGTGTGTGTGTGTGTGTGTGTGATGTGTGTGTGTGAGAGATTCCCATTTAAAATCAGCAGAAATACAAATGAATTTTACTGTATTTCTTTCTTGTGAAAGTGTTTAAGAATGTCAAGCACTTAATTGCAGGTACAACCTGTGAGATTGCTGGTTCTGCACGATAGCCTCAGGATGTTGTGCTTCTCAAATATAAGAGGGTGGGGCTGAGAGGTCTCCAAGATGAGTGGGTTCAGAGCTATCATGTCCCTAAGGAAGAATTGGAGGTCACAGAGGGCCATAGCCTGCCTGTGTGAGAAGCCTACTGGCTGTAGGATGGAATGCAGAAGCTGCCTCTCTGCATACTAAGTCCCTGAGTCTAATGAGCACTTTCTTCTACCCCACTTCCATGGCAACACTTGGCTAGTAAATAATACAGTATTTTTAAAAAGATTTATTTATTTATTACATATGCAGTATTCTGCCTGCACGTATGCCTGCAGGCCAGGGGAGGGCACCAGATCTCATTACAGATTGTGTGAGCCACATGTGGTTGCTGGGAATTGAACTCAGGACCTTTGAAAGAGCAGCCAGTGCTTTTAACTGCTGTTTTAAGAGGCACTACCACTCAAGAGGCATGGCAGTGCACTAAGATATTGTCATAGGCACCTGGAATATACTGGCATGCCTGTGCTTCCTGCCAGGAAGTGTTAGGTAGTTAGTTTTTTCAGCAAATGGGGCTCCCTGGGAGCAATTTTACCTTCTTGTCAACCTTTTTGAGCTTTTGGAATGGTTATCAACATGATACTGGCATTGATTTTCCTGAAGTGTAGAGATCAGAGGACCCAGATGCGACCGCTCCTAGAAGAGCAGGCGGGGTATGACACAGAGATGAGATGAACTGCACTTTCACAGTCATAACTGACTTACACTAAACATGAGAGGAAAGAGAGAGGACCATGTCTTCTCAGTTCTGGTTTTGGCATCACTGGAGGGAAATTTGTAAGGCAACAGTTGAGAGATATAGTAAATGCCACCTGACGATATATTTGACTATACGAAGCGCGTGTGTTCTAGAACTTACACATGCAAATTAAGCCACAGATTTCTATTAAAATATCAAAGAAAGCTTGCAACTATTCTTCAAGTTACAGACTCTCCTACCTTTTTAAATTTCAAGTTTCTATGGTCCTATCCAGATGAGAAGTCCATACAAGCATAAATGGAATATTTATGGATTGCTTACTAGTAGAAAATTTGGAACCAAATGGTTGGGGAAGCTTCCCGTTTGCAGGTGGTGCATGCAGTAAAGAAAACCATTGACATGGCTTCTCCATGGTGTGGTAAAGGGTAAGGTTTTTATTGTAAATAAGAGAGAGGAGAGAGAAAAAGAAGCGGACAGGACATGGCCAGGGATATCTTCAAGATAAGGGAGAATAGTACATGAGAGCAAAGAGGAGCAGGAGACAGAGTGAGAGTCTAATGAGCTGGGGCAGGGGAAAATCCTTGCTTCTATAAAGAGGACAAATGGATATTGGGGAGGAGCGAAGCCTGGAGAGATGAGTGTGGACTTTGAAATGTATAACAGGTACATTTCAATAGGGGCTGGAGGAGCCTGGATGGTGGCCTGGGTTTTTATACACAACCACAGGTATATGTCAATGAAGCCGTATGTTCCTTCTACCAGAGGTAAGGGAAATGATCCTTTCGGCAGCTGGGAACCAGTTTCACACGTTCTTGAGGAATTCTGCCTTTATCTAAGTGCCAGAAAGCCTCCTATAGTCCCGCTAAGGCTCATGTCTGGGTATTCGGACTGCTGGTGAGACCTGACAGCTCCCAGTTCAGAGACAATATTAGGATTAATGGTAGTAGGGCCGGTAAAAATGGAGGATTTTGATATACATTTTAGATAAAAAGCAGTAAAATTTTCTTATGGAATGGATGTAATGAGTGGAGAAAAGAGCATTTATAGATGATTTAGAAATTCCCATTTAACCCTATAATTTGGAGTGGTGTGTTTATTAGGTAAAGGGAAATTAGAGTCCTTTGTGTACATATTTTTGAAATGTCAGTTAATAAACTGTCCTCATAACTTTGCTAAATGCTTCATAAATTAGTTCCCAATAATTTCTACAGTGTGAAAATTTAAAGCCCCATGAAAATTCTACTATCAACTCGTAGTGAGACTCAAGCTTCCTTATGTGTCCTTCCCCTCCTTCAGCCATCAACTTGCCTCTGCCCAAATCATTCCAGCACCCTGCTGTAGGAACACTTATCAGCTCAAGAGCACACACAGGATGGAATACTATGTGCTCCTGATCTCACATAGCTGAGCACACGGGATGGAATACTATGTGCTCCTGATCTCACATAGCTGAGCACACACGGGATGGAATACTATGTGCTCCTGATCTCACATAGCTGAGCACACACGGGATGGAATACTATGTGCTCCTGATCTCACATAGCGGAGTAGTGTAGATACACTCTAGCATCATTCTTGAACTACCAAATGGCTCACCTTCCCACAAGTCCTGTGCATTATACCATCAGCCCTGGATGAAAGATCAGCTACTGCAGTCACGACATTTGTCTTTCCTGGTAATAATGATTTCTCCTTTAACACTGGCATTCTTTATCAGCCGTGGTTTGGAAGCACATTGAAACTCATATCTGTTGCAAATGTCTAAGACTCTTTCATTCACTTCTTCCCTGTGTGATCATATCCCGTGCTGACAAATGTAGAATGGATGCCTGGCCCTTGGAAATATAGCATGAGTCAAGCTTAGCTATGGTGTTGAACGTCTCATGTTGGTATAATCACAGAGTTTGTGGAAAAGGCTTATGGCAAAATATCTAGAGGCTAAGTGCCAGAGAGTATGTAGAACATAGACATTTTGTCTCGAGAGTCTTTATGTAAATATGATACGAAAGGGCAAGACAAAGTAGGACAACGCTGCCTGGAATGAACTCAGAAGTGAAATCACATTCCCCAAGAAGAGAACCTTGTAACTTGGTACAGTCTTCTTAGGTTCTGTTAGACAATCTTTCAAGAATAACACTGATTTCTGTGTGCACACTTTCTTTACACTCTGAGTGTTTATGATGGGCCACAGTCAGAAATGACACCCTTTCACATATATGCAGCCATTGTAAATAAAGATCTAAAGCTCTGTTTACCAAGGCTGAGATAGGAGATGGAGGGGAATATGCTTTGGGACACCAGGATGGGACCCCCCACATTCATCTCTTTTGTTTATTTTCCTCAGTCTGGTTTCTCTAAATGAATATGAGTTGTTGTCTAAGGTTTTATGGTCCTTCCTCATAGAAGTTAATTCCACATTGTTTTGTATGTGATTTAGGCTTCTCGAGACTTGACAATATTTACAAAATTCCCAGCCACAGTAAGCTCTGCTTCGGATAGACTGGCCTGTGTATTGGGTCTGGGTTACGAGAGAACAATGTCCGTAAAAGAGCCTCATGGGAAAAATAATTCATGACAACTTTCTTAACAGTCTTATCTCAGTTTTTCTCAAATCCTTTTCTTTCCCACATCCATTTAGATTTAGGAGGCCAGAGTTAAGCAAGTGATTCAAATTGCCTGGGTAAGTGAGTCTTTGGATTGACTCTCCTCATATCCCATGGCAGCAGATGTTCACAGTATTGTTGTTCAATGTTTTCATTTTAGTCTTGAAGAAAAATATTAGATGAAGCTTCAGTATTTCATATGAGCAGATATAAGTTGGATGTTAACCCCTTCCTTCTTTCTTTCCTTTCTTCCCTCCCTCCCCTTCCTTCCTTCCTTCCTTCCTTCCTTCCTTCCTTCCTTCCT
>LOEQ01006478.1:262022-280941 GCA_001685075.1 Bramus lutescens | reverse complement strand
TTCCTTCCTTCCTTCCTTCCTTCCTTCCTTCCTTCCTTCCTTCCTTCTTTCACTCGCAGCACTAGAAATTGAGCCTAGGGTTTCAACCATGCTAGAAAAGCATTAGATCACAGAGTTACACACCCATATCTCCTTTCTATTTTTTATTGGAGACAAGGTATCACTTAATTGCTCTGATTAGCCTTGAGTTCATTATATATCCTAGGATATCTTTAACTTCTAATTCTCAAACTTCAGCCTCCCAGGTACCTGTGATTATAGGCTTGCAATCCCAGCCCTACCTTATTTTTAAAAATTCTTAAGTTAAGCCTGTAATGAATACAAGGTGTGAAACATAAAAGTAACAGCTGCATTGTAGAGCTTTTATAATTGAGGGTTGTGTCTTGAACAGCAGTCACTGGCATCTCAATACTATCATATAGAAGTCTGTGGTTAAACTTGAGGCCTTACACTCACCATTAACTGGATGATAAGGAGTGGTTTTGTCTTTTGTGTGTACTGAGTATTGGCTGTCCACATGGCAAAACATTCAAGGATGCTTTATGATAATACACTGAATGCTATAAATTGTTTTGTTTGGGAAGTCAAATTCCACTTCTAAGCCAAGATAGAGTAGCTTGTTTCATATTCACATCATCACTGCTACCACCAACTGTTATCATCTATCTATTTATGTGTCTATATCTATCTATCTATCTATCTATCTATCTATCTATCTATCTATCTATCNNNATCTATCTATCTATCTATCTATCTATCTATCTATCTATCTATCATCTATCTCCTCTAATTTCTAGTTTTTTAAAGTGTCTAGAATGGCTTTAAGCAGCCAAGATTGTACAGGAAAAATGAATGAAGTAAGGTGATTTTGATAATGGCCTCTGTTTTTTGCCTTTGGGGAATTTGTTATGCTTCAGTCTCTGGTGACAATTTTTGGAGCAGGGACAGCTACAGAGTGAAATAAATGTCCTGTGATTTGAGGCCATCCAATTGAGCTGGGCTGCCAAAGTGACTGAATCTTAAATGGCAATAACCCAAATTTCATGTTCCCACAGAGAAATGCCTGTATTGAAACTCATAAAACACAGTTCTGATTGAAAAAAAAGTGCAATGAGAGGCCTATGGGTAGGAAGAACATGGTCTCAGAAGAATGATCAATGGTAACATCAGAGGAAATAAAAATAGTAACTGGTAAATTTTAACATACATTGATGATTTAATACAGCATTATCTTGTGACTAACTGTATGTGTATATATATATATATATATGAAGCTATAATAATGATAGACATTGTTGCAACTAGTTACATTATTCACTATAATGTAACAGAATAGGAGGTAGCTCAGTGGTAGCCTATATCCTAAGATAAGCTAGTTCCTGGGAGGATCTCAAAGGGCAGATACAAAGTAAAACAAAAGAAAGTGTAATTAAAGTAAACTGGAATAAGTCAAAGAGGCAAAGTATAATCCTTGGGTAATGACTCAGAGATTTACAGCAGAGACCTAATTAACAAGGCAGTAAACAGAACAAAGAGAATAATAAAACAGTGGCATTGGTTAACATTTTTAAAATGGTAAGAAGAGATTAAAAAGAATAGAAGTGGCAGAAATAAAAGAAATCTTGAGAAGTAGATGTAAAATTTAAAAATTCAATAATTACATTAGCTATAAGTGAATTAAATTTTCCAAAAGAAAATAGGAGACTGGAAATAAACTGATAGAAAAGATTGTGCCTTCAAAATGTTAACCAAAAGAAAGCTGATATAGCTCTATGTAATATCAGATAAGACTTAAAAATGCTGCAAGTATTGCTAGCTATAAACTATAAGTTAATAATAGTAAAAGATTAATTAATCATAAGAATAAAAATCTACATTCATCTAATTTAATAGTATCAAAATACATATAACCCAAACACCAAATTGTCAAAATTGAAAAGATAAAGATTAAAACAGACAGTCACTCTGGATGTTAACTTATTATTTTCACATCTGATTTAATTAGCAAACAAAAACCTTAGGAAGGGTAACTCAGGATGCCAAAGAGCAAAGCTGTCCACCATGGGCTTAAGGTGTAAAAAGGAAAGAGACTATGTTAAACACAAAGTCATGGGACAGGACAACAGTTCCAGTCACTGCAAATTGATAATGATGGCATATCCTAAGAAATTCGATGATTCAGGGGCTAAGAGAGGGCATTTCTATGAATCCACTCAGGGTTCTCTTTGAAAGTCAGAGACTTATTGGAGTGGAGCAAGATGTGATTAAAGTTTATCAGGAAGACATTTAGGGGAGGGTCATACAATATTTTAAGTATTCTTTTGTAATTTTCTTTTCCCTCAGTTCATTTCTTATTTTTAAAATACAGTTTTTGTTCATGTGGTGTTTAAAATGAAAATTGGATGCTGGTGCTCTGTATCCTTAAAACATTTACTAATTTGAATTCTAGTGTTAAATATTCACTATTGGTTGCTTTCATCATGCTGACTTTTGGTGGTCAGACCCCTTCGTATTGCCCTCTTCATTGAAAAGCTCTCAGAGTGCATGAAAAGGCCAGACTTTTCAGGACTATGAACTTTCAGATTTGTGGTGATAAAGACAACCACCAGTGAATGCTGTCACATGACCTTCCAGCGGGCCTTGAAACTTCAGAACGTGACTGCTGGACAGCCATTTTCAGGGAGATGGAAGTTCTTCAGAGAAGAATGACTTTCCTAAGCTTGAAACTACTTTTAAAGCCTAAGGGTCTAGACCCAAAGAGGAAGAAGGTTAGGTTTGGAGTCAAGATGGAAGCAGACATGGTGAGAGTAACCTTTAACCACAAGATGGCTTCACCGGGGAGAAAGCATAATAAGACAACCTTGTGCAAAGGTCTCAGGGAAGTTGTGACTATTCTTACAGAAGTGTCGGCAGCAGGACACTGCTCCTTTGGATTATATTTGTACCTTTTGGCCTGAGACATGGGTTTCAAATGGACTCTTTTTTTTTTTACTGGTTTAATTAAAATAAACAATATTTGCTAAAGAATTAGGAAGATGTTATAACCCAACTCACAAACTATACTAAATTAAAATTTGCCAAATGCAGCAGACACCAGCACACTTATGATATGCACTAAGACAGAACACAACCTGTGCCCTGGTTCAAATTTCTGTTGTTGTGATAAAACATCTCAACAAAAAAAAGCAGCTTTAGGAAAATAGTGTTTATTCTCCTAGAGTTCCAGGTTACAGTCTGACAAAGCAGAAATTCAAGGCAGCTGGTCACAGAACATCCCTAGACAAGAGCAGTGAGGAACAAGCGCCCATGGGGCCTGCCTCCTTGCTGTCATCTAGGTTTTTCCTGTCTTATGCAGCTTAGGGCCCCCTGACTCATGAAAGGCACTGCTTTCAGTGAGTTCTCTAGCACCAATTAGCAATCAAATCAGTCTCTCATGGACTTGACCACAGGCCACTTTGATCCAAACAATTCTTCAATTGAAATTCTTTTCCCAGTTGATTCCAGTTTGTGATAAGTTAACACTGAAAACTAAGCATCACAGCTACAGACTGTATTTCAGAAAATTTTGAAGAATTGAAATTTAACATGCTTATAACAAAAGTAAGAATTAAGTTAGGTGCTAAATTCACAAAGATGACCAGAAAAGAACTCCCAAATGTTTGTAAATCAGTCTACATGTTTAAAATCATTATTATCTTTGTGTATGTGTGTGCATGATGTCTGTGTGTGGGTACGGGTGCACACAGGCCTTGAACACATGCAGAAGCCAGAGGACAACTTTCAGAGTCAGTTTTCTCCTTTCACTGGGTGTTCCAGGAAGCAAGCTCACACTGCCAGACTTGTGCAGAAAACATTGTCCTCCAATGAGCCACCTTCCAGTCTGGCAACACGCTTTCAATAAACAAATAAGCACAAGAAGAAATGGTTTGGAGGAGGAGAGACACGGATGGACATTATGAATGCATGATAGGTGCATATACAGAAGTAGCACATTGGGTTCTAGTGATTTGAAAATATGTGCTAATAACGATAAATAAAAACAAAAAACAACCCTAAACATTAAAATGGAAGAACATGTCAGTGGAAAACAGAAAACATTTTGAGTTGAATAACAACAGTTCATTCCTAGAGGAGAAATTTACGTGAAAAGATTAGGTTGTCTTTGCTCTTTGGGAAGGAAAAAAAAATGTAGTCAGAATTAAATAGTCCTGGGCATGTATCCACACGCACACACATGTGTACATACACCACCCATACATGTGCACTCACAGAAACACAAGGAAATAAATAGGAAGTGCCAACTACAGGCCATGCATTGTGATGCTAGTAATAAATCACTGGACAAGCGTTCTGTGGAAGTTTAAAATTTAGTAGCAGGGAGGGCTCACCTAAGCAATGCAGAGCAGGTCTAATGCCAATTCCTCCAGCTGCTTGTCCTGAATCTAGATGGCACCTCATTTTACCCCCAAAATGATTGAACTACTTAAAGAGGAGCAATAAGTCTTTAAGTGGTGCTAAAGTCACCCCGGAGAAATCCTGCTGAATTTCCACGGCAGAACACTCCAATGTCTAAGACATGGCAATAAAAATGTCACAACAGGGAATCAAAGAGTAAACAAATAATGAGAGCAACTCTAACTTATACAGTAATATGAAAGTCACAGCGTTTGTCTTTAGAGAGACATTCAGATTTATTCTGGAGCTTTACACAGGCACTCCCTTTGGGTAGCCTTTGGATAGAGAAATGTAATCTAGCATATTGAGTTCTAAATATGTCTGGGCAAAAGTCTGCAAGGTGAACATGCCCAAATCAAGGAGATGTCACCCAAATAAATCCCGTGGAGGTGATGCTCAGATACCCGAACAACTGGTGTTCTGGGAACCAACTCCTACCAGATGCCCCCCGATGAGTAGGATGGCAGCAAGGTGATTCTTTTTCTCAGCCCTAAAGGCTCAGGTACCAGGTATTTGGGAAGAAGGAGTTAAGCCAGCCATTGGGGCAGACTTAGGGATGTGAGGCAAATTAATATTTGCTACCTGGAACAGGAAGAAGTTCATCAAATTTCAGGTTTGGCCAGGATGCTGAATCTCAGTTAGGGTTCTGGGAGATACAATGATCAACTCTTTTTGGATATCTTTCTTATAGAAAAATCATATTTTCTTTAAATTTCAAAAAATACTAAATGAAACTGGGTTACATAGGGTCATTTTCATGGAAGCAGGCATGAAAACACGTAAGTGCCCATCACCCGCTACCCTCCTTCCTCTCCCTTCCCTGCTCCGCAAATGTTAGTTTCCCTTGTCAGCTCAGTCATACGTTCATGGCATCAGAACACACATGATTCATATCTAAACTGAACATAGCTGGACATGATCCTAGTAAGTGAATTAAGTCAGTGTTGCAAATACATTTATATTTTCTAAAAACCCTTACTTTACTGTAGAATGTATCTTTCTAAATGAACTTTCATTATCTAAAAACACACACACACACACACAAAAAAAAAAAACCAAACTCATACCATTTTTATGTGTGTGGTCCAAATAACAAATAACCTCATCTAAGTGTGAGATCTGAAGTACCAGGGCTTCTTAAACTAGAACAAGACTGTTTGCTAAGCTATCAAGCAAGCGGTTTTGCCTTTTGTGTGTGTGTTGATTTCCAGACATCCCAATCAGATTGCTCCGCTTGAGGATTGTCAGTGGCTTAGAGGAGTGAGCCTTCAAAACCAGCGAGGAAGGACCACAGAAACCACATGATTTCAGCATGTGTACATATGCTGTGGGACTCCAGAGACTCTATCTCAGAGACACGCTCGAAGCTCAGAGCAGGATGTGGCAACCATTCATCTACCCACAAGGTCTGCAGTTTCAACCAGAGTGCAAGTTGGCGAAGCTCTGTGTCATCTCCTTCCCTGGCCCCTCCTCCTTGCAAGTTTCCTGTTTCCTGTTCTGAACCATGGTTTGCACCTGAGTTCTACTGACTTCCACAGAAGGTTTGCCTTCTGATTTCCACTGTGAACTAAAGGAAGGGACTTGGCCCGAGCGTGCACTGGGTAGGGGCGGGGAGATGTGTGCCTGGGTTGTATCGCTCCTTGTGCTGCCCTGATGGAGGTTGCCCAGGGATGACTGAGGTTTACAGAGACAGTACATTCTACAGAACTCTCCCTCCGCGGGTTGGGTTAATTGTCCCTGTCCTATGCCCTGTCAGGCGTAAGCTGCTCACCAGTTAGTAAAGTCTGTCACTTTGATACTTTTTATCCAAATCCTTCTTGAATTGTCCTGTCTCCTTTAAGGCACCTGCTCTATGGGACACTTCTATTTCTTCAGCATAGTGGCAACATGAGCTCCCTCTTCTCTGGAGCTTGCTATCTGAGTGGAGAATGGAGACTCGTCTTTTTTTTCTTCTCTCTCTCCTGTTGGGTACTAATTTCATTGCAAGGGTAATAGATGGGAATTTTTGTTTTGAGGGAAGTGCTAATATTTTATTTAAGGCAAAATGAGTTCTGGTTCAGGAAGTGATTCTTTAAAAACATACATTCATCTTAGCCTTTTCATCGTTTTTATCACATGGATAAGAAGATGGTACCTAAATGCCTGTGCTCCTCGGTTTAAAATATAAAATAAACTTTGGGTCTTTATTTTCTTTCTTTCTTAAAGATGTTTCCAGAAATGTTATCCTTGAAAAAACTGTCTGATCAGCGAAGCGTGTCGTATTCCCATCCTTGTCCTTTATATCCCCGACTCTGCCTGGTCTTTCATTTTTATTCCCAATCTACCCTTCCCCATCCCTCTGCTTCTCTTTTCATACCTCATCTGTGAGATGACTTCTTAAGGTCTTATTTTCCCGGGACATGCTTGTAGTGTGGGCTGACAAAACTCCAACACCCCACAATAGGGCTTCATGCTTATGAGAGCCGCTGATGGTCTACAAGTTTCACTGTGGTTAACAGGCTGAGGAAACTAAGTTTGGGCATACGATTCATCTTGTCCCAGATCTTGCTCCCTGGGAAGTAAGGCAGTTAGTTTCAGCCTAGCTCAATGCTTGTGGAATCACTCCTGGGTCAGGAATGTCTACAGTGTTTGATTTAAGGGAAACATTGGACAACAAAGTGCTCAGATCTGCATGGTCTCCAGCAAGGACAACCTTTCAGGGGAGGCTATGTTCTCCCTGGTTCTTTTTTATATTTGGCAGCAGAAACTTTTCTGCCTCTTAGCTCTTCAAAAGGGCAAGTCACACTCCGCTGCAAACCACCCAGACTGATGATTCCACAAATTATGAAATAAACAGGCAAGAAAGAGTTGCTAACATGCATTTCTTAAAGGATAGCTTGTGAAACCTTTCATTCCCGTTTTACATGCACCTCTGCTTTATTGATTTTTTTGTTTTTTTTTTTTTTTTTCTACTGGAAATTTTGTTACTGGAAAAAAATAATTAAGTTGTTCATACTCCTTAGTGGACAACAAAGTGTTTTCCTTTTCAAACAACTTTGATGTGAGCATTCCTTAGCCTGATGCCAGACACCACCAACACACGCACTGCTGCCTTACAACCCCCAACTCCCGCCATTATGCTTCATTATGCTTTTTACACAGGTGGTTTTTGTGTGTCTGTGTGTGAGTTCCTCCTCTCTGCCCTATTCAAGCCACTTTCTCTGAGCTCCTTCCTGGACCCCTATCTATTGCAGGATTGTGTTCCATGACTTGTTCTGAAACTCGCTTGCTTAACTTTGCCCTTGTAAATTCTCTCAGGATGGGAGTCCTGCCTCCATCCTTCAAGATGTTATGGGGAAGAAATACACCCTGGGTACCAGAGCCTTTGTGACGGACACGCCTAGTCTGGGACAGACTTTTTGTCGTTGTTGTTGTTCCAGGCTTGATGGAATCATACTCTCATACAGGTGAGGACAGATCTGATGTTGTCAGTCCATGCTACCCTGTCAGCTCATATTGATGGGGTATTATTCAACGCTTATTTTAATTTAGTTGCAAAATGCGGTAGTGCAAGCTTTTTTTTTCCAAGTCCCAAACATAAGACACTCCCAAAACTGTCTTAATTTTTTTCTGATATAACTGTGGATTTTCTTAGGCTACGTTCTACAGTCTTTCAGCCCGGCAGATCACAACACATTTTGTAAGAGTCTGAAGAAGACAGAACTTAAAAAGGAAATTTCATAAAACAAAGTAAAACAAAAATTACAACATGATGGTGAATGTTCTTTGCATATTTTATATATAACAGTTTATATGTCATAAACACATGCATGCGGTTCCACTTGTATTTGCCTGTGTTTTAATGAACCTTAATCTAGTCTCTACTGTATTTTGTTAAAGCACAATTGTCTCTCAATTTTCTATGACTCATCAAACTTTTTCCTTTTTCTTCAAGTTACATTCTCAATGTTTTCCCCTAAATCAAGAATGAATCTCAATGTTTATTTATGAATTTGCTTCAAAATACTCATATTTTACTTCCAGCACACACACACATACACACACACATATACACACACACAAGTATGGTTTCGTATGGTTTCTTCTTTTTTTTTTTTGACAGGGTTTTCTGTAGCTTTGGATCCTGTCTTGAAACTCTCTCTGTAGAACAGGCTACCTCGAACTCACAGAGATCTGCCTGCCTCTGCTTTCTGTGTCCTGGGATTAAAGGTTTGTACCACCACCACCCGGCTCCAACTTTCATACTTTTTAAATGTTACATTTTCCCTTTAGAGTTGAGAGAATTCATATAACAACTGCCTTTTAGGAATTTTAAATGTAGTGTTTTTGTTTTATTCATCAGCTTTGCATCTATTGTCAAAACATTTTTTTCACAACCAGAAGGGGAAGGAGGAGAACTATTATCCACATAAAATCAGTTTTCTGCACTCTTCCACCCTTGGTAAGCACTAATCTAATGTTTCCATCTTTGGATTTACCTATTCAAGACCTAGCATATAACCAAGAAACAAGTGAATTTTTAATTTAGCATAAAAATTTTGAACCTCATCTACGTTCTAGACTGCATCATTACTTCATCTAGTCCACTCTTTTTTATAGTTGAATACTATTTCATTATATAACTTTGCATGTTTTGTTATTCATTGAAATACATTTGGGTTGTTTTAAACCTTTGTATAGTATTATAGTAGTGTTATAAATACTTTTGTATAATGAATGTATCTATTACCAATGTAGAGAAGTATATAGTTAATGGTGGAATCTCTTGATCACAAAACAACCTTTGACTTAAGGTTTTTGAGTGATATCAAACTGTTTTATGAAGTTTACATGCCTACCTCCAGAGAGAGACAGAGTTCTGCCTTCTATGTTGCCTTGCAGATAGCTACTATAGCCAGTCTTTGGCGATTATTGTCTGACTTTTGTATTACAATAATGTGTATTGCTTCTCTTGTTACTATTGCCTAATGTCTGACAAAAAGCAACTTAAGGGAAGAGGATTTATTTCGGTTCAGGTTTCAGGAGAGATAGTTCATAATGGTCAGAAGGCATGGAAGCAGAACCAGCTCCAATGCGGTCACAGGAGACTTGCTTTTCAAATCTTGCTGAATCAGAGTGCTTGTCAAATCTTGGTGGATCAGAAAGCAGAGAAAGGAAATGCCAGGACTCAGCAGCTCCCCCCCTTTTTTATTCAGTGTTGACCATATTCAGGGAGTGGTTGTCCTCTACAGCTAATCTTTCTGAAAAAAAAATATTCTTAAATACATACCCAAAAGTGTGCCTCATGAATGACCTCAGTGTTTGTGAACCTAAACCTAATAAAGTTAACAATTGAAGCTAACCAACATAATAAACATCCTTGTAAATAAGGAATGACTCACTGTGGTTTCATTCACAGTGCCCTAATGAGTTAGGATGCCCAACAGTTTCCTTCTGCTTATTGGCCACTTTTATATAAGTTTTGGAAGAATTCCCATTTTGATTCTTCAGCCATTTAAAAATTACTCTTTCCACATCCAGTAGTGGCAAGAACATCAAGGAAACGGTTTTCCATGCTTGAGCAGAACTCACAGTGATTGTGTCAGCACACACGAGAGCCGATATCCGCCTAAGCTCAAGACAGGTACAATCCCGGCATAGTGGGGGTTTGTTGCCATGAAGGCCATTGCTAGCTGAGGAGACTTGCATTGGTAGCTTTTGTGAGGAGAGTCAGATTTCTTAATAATGTGACCTTCCCTAAGTCAACCACTCAGCTGGACCAGTGCCCACACCCAAGAATAGTTGAGCAACACAGATGGGACTCAAGAGAAGAATGAAGAACAAGACTGAAAGTTGGCTGGGAAGGAATGGGAAGGCGAAGAGAATAATTGTGGGAGATGATTGGGGAAGGGAGGTAAATATGTTCCAAATACATTGTATGAAATACTTAAAGGATTAATGAAAATAATAGAAGATTGACTATTTAGTACCAAATGGTCAACTTTGAAGTCATATACATACAAGTAATAGTATACGGAGATCATATTTATAGATTTGTGTATATATGCATATGAATATATATATATATATGTAACATAATTACAGCAAATGGAGGGTGAGAGACCATGAACTTGAGAGAGAGAGAGTGAAAGAGAGAGAGAGAGAGAGAGAGAGAGAGAGGGAGAGTGCAAAGGGGGGGATACCTTACATAAGATTGGCTGGAAGGAGGAAAGGAAAAGGAAAAAGTGATGTAATTATATTTTAATCTGAAAAAAATTTACAAGGCTAATTATTGGGAACCAAAATTTTGCCATTCAGTTGCATACTGGGCATCCATCAAATGTGATATAAACCCTTGGGCCTGAGTATATTCGGCCTTTTATACATGTCACAAACACTAAGACTTCATCAAGAGGTGGCTACTTCTGTTTTGCCTGGTGGTTTTCTTACATGGGGAGTAAAGACAGTCATGTAGCCTGCAGAGAAACTAGAGTGTAACTAGAGTCCACGTTCACAGGATCCAGCTGGATGCCAAAAAAAAAAAAATCAAAGTCTTCCCTGTACATTTTATAAAATCCTGTAGGGAAAATCTGGTTGCAATAACTGTTAATTATCACGCTGACTGGACTGGTAAGAGTGTAATGGTGCAGCTTAATCTCAAAGAAGTTTGCTCTGCGAAGAATTTAGCAGAGACAAAACTATGCCAATGAACTATGAAATGAGGGTATAATCTGCTAGAAAATAGTTTTGTCTATGTATATATCAAAACCAATTTCTTAAAATGTAGCAAGTCAGTTGTGAAGACTGGTTTACTGGTGGTTTGTGGAATTCTTAACGTTGGGAACAGGGGCTGTCTCTGACTCTTTTATAGGCCTTTGGAAGCCTACTCCTTGTATTGGGTGGCCTTGCCCAGCCTTAATACATGGGGAGGGGCTTAGTCTTACCTCAATTTCATAGGCTGTGTTTTGTTGATACTCATGGGAGACCTGCCCTTTCCTATACAGAAAGAGAGGAGGAGTGGTTTGGGGGGTGAGACCAGAGGGGGAATGGGGGGAGGAACTGGGAGGAAAGGAGGGAGGGAAACTGCAGATGGAATGTAGTAAAAGAATAAAAAAAAGAAACAAATCACAAGTCTTTTTAGAAGCACTGCGTTTAGAGAAAATACCATATTTATGGAAAATTACAAAGCACTCTATTAGTATTCATGTAGCAATTAACTAAAAACTAAAGAATAAACGTGCTCAAGTATGATCCATTATGACTGAACATATGCCTCACTATGCCTGGGGTTTTGACATAGCATTTCTTAGTTTGGGTCACCTGGTTAAACTTTTTTTTTTATCACTAACAGGTTACCTCCTAGTAATGCTTTCATTAGAACTCCTGAGATTGGACCAGTGACTTCTAAACTTACCCTAACTTAATATCTTCTGCTTCCTTTAATTAAAATTGTCGAGGGTGAAAGTCTTTGGGTTCTTTATACCCACTGAACCCAGTCCCTCACAGCTCACTAATTCTGACAGTTCCTCATCTAACTCCATCCAGGACATCTGGGTGGCTCTCCAAATCTTTAGTTAAAATAACAACCTATCACAGAAACATGACCTCTTCATCCCTGAAGACAGTACCTGAAGTTTCTGACACACACTAAGGCATCTACAGATGTATTCTGTTACAGTTTGGATTTTGTTTTAAGTGTGTCCCTTAAAGGTCATATGATGGATAAAAATTTGATTTCCACTGTTGTGTGTTGGGACGAAGTAAATTCTTGAAGTGACAGAGTCTAGTGTAATGTCACTGGGGAAACTTCTCTTGGAAAGGATTAATACAGTTCTTGTGGAACTTTGGCTAGATTCTATAAGAACAGATGCTCTTATATAGAACTGTTTCCTGTTTCACTCTGTGATAACTTCCTTTAACACACTTTTATCATGATGCTATGTGCCATCCTGTGATGTGGCCAGAAGGTTGTCACCAGAGATCAAGTCAATGGAGTTATCCAGTATGGATCCTTTCTGCAAGAAGCCCAGTACCAGATGCTTTATTATTACAACATAAAATGGACCAAGATGTTGACTGAATAAAGGAAATGATATATTTGTTAGTACAGCCTCACTTCCTGTCTTGGTATAGCTGTTTATCTATCCTTCCATCAACATCCATGGCTGTTCAAAGTCTGCTGATCTTTCAATACTCACTTTCTATTACGTAGCATCATCTGAGCTATACTCTCTTATTGATTGATAGCGACAGGCCAAGCAATCAAAATAGATGGGATAGTAGATGAAATATGAGCCTTGTCCAAACTAAGCTTCCAGAACAATATCTTGGAGCACCAGTAAGCAAGTGGACAGATACGCTACTATCTGACCATCATTACAGATGCTTAGGGAATTCAGCTTTAGCCTCGGAGAGGCCCACACAGTGACTTCACACAGGGACTTCACACAGTGACTTCACACAATACTCATCCGTACTTCTCATGAGCGTGTCATGTGTCATTTATCTCATTTTGGAAGCAATGTCTCTTCCATCTCTTGAGTTCAAGATTTCTTTTTGGAGGGTAGCTGCCTAGTTGTTCATCAGCAGATGAGTAGAAAATGTGGTACATACACAAAATAGAACATATTCAGTAATAAAGAAAAAATGATATTACAAAACTTACAGGAAAGTGGGTGGAAAACAGAAAGCAGAAGACATTAATTGAAGGCTCAGAAAAAATAAACACTGTATCCCTATATCCTTTTTCATAAGCCAATCTTAGCTGTTAAATATGTATCTCTAAGTGAAGGTAAATATGGGTAAAGCCTCAGTAACTGGAAAAGGGTCCATGTGAGAAATAAAGCTTTTAAAGAAGGGCAGTGGGGAAGACAATAAAGCAGAGGCTGAAATACTCTGGGGCTACAGCAGGGCAAGGAGAGACTTAAGAGACTGAAGGGGATTGGTGAGAGAGGGAGACAGATAAGCATAAAGACATATGTACAAAAATCCCATGTGGGAACCTGCTGTGTTGTAAGCCATTGAAACACACACACACACACACAAATACACACACACACACATGGGGGAGAGGGAGAGGGAGGAAGGGAGAGAGAGAGGCAGTATGTTCTTGTAAAAAATAGTGAATAACACATATTTAAGTTAGTCAGAAAATGGCTAATTCTTGAGGCTCTGTAGGAATAAAGAACTTTTAGAGCTTACCTGTGTGTGTGGTTGGATATAGAGCAACAGGCTAGCCTCTGGTGACCAAATTTGCACTGAAACTCATTTGCCAATTTATTTAATCAGGAGTGATCTCATTAGGAGCTAAAATGTATCAAAGTCATGCCCAATAACTAGTACTGTTTTATACTAATTAGAGATTAGAATCCAGCTATAATTTTTGTCTAACAGAATGGGGAGCCACACCTTCCAGAAGACAAAGGGAAAATGAGAATTGTTTGACACCCCTAATTCAGGAGGATTGGAAGGAGCACTCCATGTGCTTGTATTCACTTTAAGTCACTTAATGAAGAATAAGTTCAGAAACTTTTCTTGGGAGATGCTGTCATCCAGACCGTTACATTTATAAGTGCGTTTCAAACCCCTAATATTCTTCATGGCACTGGGTTTAACCCACCCAATTCTCCAAGTCTCAGAACTCATTTATGGATTAAGAGGAAATCTTCATAAAGACAGAGGAAAGAAGAGGCAAGGAAAAAGAGGGTGAAATAAATTTGATCCTGGAATTCTTTTCTAAGTGTTGAATGGGACTAGATTCCAAAGCTCTTTTTAGAGTGAGTCCATGGGCTTAGTCAAGGGTTCTAGATAGATTAGTATACAGAACATTTCAGACAAGTGAATCTTCTGTGAAGAATATTTTTTGACCATAGCTACTGTTACTGCAGGTGATCAGATAAGCAATTGCTTAGAACGGTTGATCTAGAGAAATTGAGGCCAGCGGTAACTGGCCTTTTTCAAGCCAAGTAGTAATGTCAACAGAAATAGTCTCTTTCTCTGCAAAGTAAGTTAGACAATGCTCTGGAGAGCACACAGATTTCTATTCAGAGGGGTTTAATTACTAGTGTCATAAGCAATATGAGAAGGAAAGTACACAGGAAAAAAGGGCGGGCAAGGGCAATCACCAGGAACACCCTCCAGCTCACACTTGTAGATTGCAGCCCATAGTTTCTCTCCTCTCACACCTTGAAGATTGGACTCCGTATGCCAGATGGTTGAGTCCTAGGTTACAGGTGTGGCCTGTGTTTTATGTGCAGCTTTGGATTTGACCTCACTGAGAATTGAGGGAATTAAGAAAGAACAAATACAGACACCTCTATGGAAGAACTGGTGCCCAGTGGCCTCTACTTGTTTTGATTGAGGACCAGCTACTGAAACAGCCCCGAATCTAAGCCCCTCTGTTATGCACAAGACAGGAGGAGGGGCTAGCTAGTCTCAATAGGAAGTTGCTATCTCAGGTTGTAAACACACATGGGAAGAGGAAGCTGCAGTTGCCAGTCTTATACTTATACTAGTGAATCCTTAGTAAACACTCTTACTTGCACACACTGTCCATAACTGTACTCCGACTAGAGGAAGGCTTTGCCTGTTCTGAGCCTGACCTGTTTGAGAAAGGCTTTGCCAATTTCCCCTGGGTCTTAGGCATTGGTCCTTGACATGGCTGTGCCTTTGTCAACAAAACACATTCACTCAGGGCATCATCCCCTCTTTACAAATTCACTCAAGACTTCCTCGGGTATATGTGGATGATTAGCACGTATTTACCTCGTGTTGAACCCTACCCTGGAACGCCAAGGAAACATAATTCGTAGCATTTAAAAATAATGTTAGTTTTACAGACCATCTTGAATGAAAGAAATCAACTCAACTGCTCATTCTTGGCATCATTCTGTTTCCAAAGTGACTAACTGGAGCCATCTGCCGTGTCACTGCATTGACTGAGGACATGAAAAACAAGCTTGTTCTGCCACATGCATTTGGTAGCTTTAATGTTGGGATGACGTTGCCATATTTCAGTATTTTACACAGAAAAGAACGGGTGTCACTCCTAGGAATGGAAAACACTCACCTGACAGCAGGAGGCAGTGGCTGTTCTCCCTGTGATCCAATTCATTTAGATAAAGGAGTAAAGGAACAGGAAGGCTCCCAAGAGCCACACTCACCAGTGACATAGAATCCAGAGCTAGGGTAATCCAAAGAATCAAAGGAGGAGTAAATGGCTCAGAGATCCCCAGCCTCAGCATAAACAAACAGCGACCAAGAAGAGACGCTTAGTCCTGTCTCTATTTTTTCTCTCCTTCCCTCTCCTCCTGGTCACATAGGTATGTCTTGTGATGTGACAAAAAAAGCTTAGAATAAGGCTATTGAAGCCATCAAAGAGCTGTTACTATGGACACTGGGGCAGCAGAGCCTCTGCACAGGGCCTTGGCATTTGTTTCTCTTGGAGAAGAAGTCATGACAGCCATACTGAACAGTAGAAATTCCAGAAATTTTACTTTCTGAGCTTCGTGGCCAGAAACATTCCACTGAACTTGATTTAGTTTTCTTTATGCCACAGGAATAGCTGTCATTCACTAGACCTACAGGGCTTATCATTGTGGAACTGTATTCTTATCACAAAATACAGCTGCATTTAAGTTTTCTTTTTCGTTAGATACAAATACAAAAGAAACATACTGTCTGCATTGCAAGTTGGTGCCTTTTAAATTCTCTCTTTGTCTTAGGAAATGGAAGTTGCTTTTCCTTCTATAAGAGTTATCTCCAGAACTTCTTGAGTGTTCATGTGTGTCGGGAATAGTTACAGGCATGCTATCTGAATGAAAATTAGTGATAACAGCAGAGGGAAGCATTATCACTTCTATCTCCACACAAAGGCAACATCATAATGAAATTATGTAACTGCTGCACATTCTCAGACTCCGATAAGAGAAGATGTGGGTATGAGCCCTTTGGCCTTGGCCTCCGCAACCCATGCTCTTAGCCGTGTCATAGTTCTGTTTATTGTTACCCATTGGCTTAGCAAATAGCATATTTATAGCATATCTTCCTAATGTTCTTATTGCTGAAGACACTGTGCAGTTCAGATGCAGGCCCCAGAGGCTCCTGAGATGGAACTGAACTGAGAACCTCCTTCTTGAGGACTAGATTTCACAGTATCATAAGGTACTATACAAGCTTCCAAAGGAGGGAGGCAGCCAACAGGCCTAGAACTATAACAACAATCAGCATGGCATTGTCATCCAAAGTGTGTAATAGAGACAAGCATACCTTGGTGGTAACCAACAGCTCTCTAATCGGACTGAACAACAGGGAAACTATGTTTGGTACTGGCAACCTAATCAACTACCCAGGGCTAGTAAAGTCAACTACCCAGGGCTAGCAAAGTCAACTACCCAGGCTAGTGAAGTCAACTACCCAGGGTTAGTGAGGTCAACTATCTAGGGCTAGTGAAGTCAACTACCCAGGGTTAGTGAAGTCAACTAACTACTCAGGCTAGTGAAGTCAACTACTCAGGGTTAGTTGGAGCAGAACCTACAGCCACCACTTTGCTAAACCACCATCACCCCTGACTACAGTCATTGGACTCACAGATAACTGTAAGCATGTCACTGCCACAGACAGGAAGACCCTTACAGAAAACCACAACCAATCAAAATGTACCGAGGGACTCAGCTCCAATCTGCAAAACAACTGCTGCTCCTAAGGCTCAGGGAAGAGAGGGCAGAAAGATCCAGAGAGTTTGTTGTGAGACTGTGTTTCCTAGGGATGTCAGAAGCTCTCACATAAAGCCTCACCCACATTACTGCCTAAACATGAGCTGGGCCAGGATGATTAGAGATATGCTAAAGTGGATGGGGGAAAGCCACGGGGTCTGATTTTATTTGAAATCTTATTTTTAATAGGTGAAGTGGCTAAGGTAGGAAATTATGGTTTGTAGAACATTAAGATCACAAACCAACTTTGTTTGCTCATCCACAAAGGAGGCCCCTTAGCATTATCCTAATAGGTTCTTCAGTCCCTCATCAACTCTGTGGCTGCTGGTCCCTGTTTCCCTGTTCCCCATCATGAGCCAGGAAAGGCAGCATTGCAGAGAGCAGTTAGCATTAAAAGGCCCAGGATTTAATCTCTGCTCACTGCTTCTACTTAAATTATTTTCTTTGCAATTATTTGTTTATTCATTTGTGAGTGTGTGTGTGTGCGTGTGTGTGTGTGTGTGTCTGTTTGCAACAGCATGCATGATACATGTAGAAGTAAGAGAATAACTTGCATCAGGCAGTTCTTTCCTTCTACTTCATGGGTCCCAGCAATACAATGCAGTCTTGTGCCTTTACCTGCTGAGTCATCTCCTTGCTATTACTTTTATTATTTGGGACAAAGAAGGCACTGGTATATAGAACTGACCTTTAAAGAAGAGATAGGCATCTAATGTCTCTGGGGAAACACCCTGATTCTCACAGTCTCCAGGCTCCTCATTGTGCCTCCACTGGACACACTCCAAGTTATTGAATGTGCCTTGTTAGAGGTACATTGCAGACTGCAATGAAATGCTCCTGATGGGTTCTGACCTAAAGCTTCAGGGCCTCTATTCAAGGTTACTGGCCCACAGCGTGCCTCCTATGATCAGAGGATGTCCTGATTCCAGGCCCAGGTCTCCCTCTAGAGGATATCATCATATTTTCTTCATTTATTGTAACCAAGTCCAAGGAGCTCCAGGACATAGAAAACAGGGTCTCTGGGACCCAGGTGTACTCCCTACCCCTCTTAGTTCTTACTGGAGGAAAATCCATAGAGAGCAAGTGGATTAGTTCTCCCAGGATTGGCCACAGATACACACATTAACATACAATAACTTTGCTTTAGTTTCACAGCTTAGTGTCCACAAACAGCAAGAAACACAGGTTTTGAAGAATTTCCTTAGCTTCTTTTGTTGAGACATTCACTCCGAACTGAAGAATTTTCAACGCATTTTTCCTAATGGATAGATAGCAGTCTCCAAATGACCTGAATTCAGTATTATTTGTAACAGAAAAGTAACTCTAGAATGTTTAAGTCTACATGTCAAATCACCATCTGTATATATGGGCGGAGTCCTAAGGCTTCAGAAACTTGGCCTTTGTATGTATATGTGCCCTTGCTTATGAGACTTTCTTCTTTTAAATGCTGGTGATGATATAGACTTCCTGATATGGGTTGGCTTATCAGATAATCAAGTTTCTCCTCCAGAAGAGCATTTGTTTCAAGTTAGAGGGTAAAACCAACCAAACAACCCTGACAACTAACATGGTCATATTTGGCACCATCCTGGTACCCATCACATTATATAGACACTCAGATATTGGGTATGCCTGGAAGAACAATCCTGCCTGGACCTCACTATTTTCAAGCCATGATTGATGTAGGAGAGTCATCTGTCTATGTGTTACTTTCATTAGTTAATAAGGAAACTGCCTTGGCCTTTGATAGGCCAGCCCTTAGGTGGGTGGAG